>OZ005740.1:118388728-118582839 GCA_963930735.1 Dioctria linearis | reverse complement strand
GGCGCTTACTGCGAATCTCGAACGCTCCGCTCTCTTCCTCTAATTTTCTTGCCAGCTTGCCAACACGCCCAATAACTTCCTTTGATTTATTTTTTTTTTCTTTTCTTTTCTTCTAATCGGATATCCACAGAGAGCAGAAAATACTTCCCGTTTTATTCCAGGAAGTATGCGCGGCATGCAAGAAGGAAACTGGGCAAGGTCATTACGACACCTGTGAATATTCACTTAATTAATTTGCCTTTTAAATAAAAAAATGCTTTCCTCTTTATTTCAGAAAATGTGCGGAGAATGCACGGAGAACACTATGAACAGTCACTGCGATTATAGGTAAATATTCACTTAATTAGTTTGCCTTTTAAATTTATAAACTTTTCATTTCAGAAAAATATACTCAGACTACACGAAGAAAACTGTGAAAAGTCACTGCGATCACAAGTAAGTATTCACTTAATTAATTTGGTTTTTAAATTATAAAATGTTTTCCTTTTCATTTCAGAAAAATATCCATGTGACCACACGAAGAAAATTGTGAAAATTCTCTGCGATCCCAGGTAAATCTTCCTTAAATAATTTCGACTTTTAAACTATAAAATATTAACTGAAATACTTTCCTTTTTTATTCCAGGAAATGTGCACCGAATGGAAAAGAAAAACTGATGAAAAGTCACTACGATCACAGGTGAATATTCCTTAATTAATTTCGAATTTTAAAATATCAAATATTCACTGAAATATTTTCCTTTTGTTCCAGGAAAAAAGCACCGAATGGAAAAGGAAAAGTCACTACGCTGACAGGTAAAATTCACTCAATTCCTTTGCATTTTTACATTATAACATACTTTCCTTTTCATTCCAGGAAATATGCACGAATCGAAGGTATATATGCACGACTTAATTATTATCAATTTTAATTAATCAAAATAAAGTTTTCCTTTTGCATTATTCCAGAAAATATGAACAAAATGCGAAAAGCAAACTGTGAAATGACACTGCGAAGTATATATGCGCTTAACTACTATTAATTTTACTGAATGAAACATTTACTAAGAAAGTTTTCCTTTTTATTCTAGGAAATATGCGCAAAACCGAAGGTATGTATGCACGACGTAATTATTATTTATTTTAATTAACCAAAATAAAGTTTTCCTTTTGCTTTATTCCAGAAAATATTAACAACATCGAATGGCAGGTAACTATGCACTTCCACTTTTGATTTTAATTAATAAAATATCCACTAAAAGTTTTTTCTTTTTAGTTTATTCCAGAAAATATGAACCAAAATCGAAAAGAAAACGGTGGAATGTCACAGCGACGGCAGGTAACTATGCACATCCACTTTTGATTTTAATTAATAAAATATCCACTAAAAGTTTTCTTTTTAGTTTATTCCAGAGAATATGCACCAAAATCGAAACGAAAAGGGTGGAATGTCACTGCGACGACAGGTAGATATGCACTTGATTAATTTAGATTTTTTTTTTAATAAAATATGATCACAGAAATACTTTCCAGTAAGAAGACTGGGACCGAACACCCTACTTGTGCGGAGCTCAGAGCCAACTCCCCTACTTTACACCATCGCTTTCATCATCGCGCTCAACTCGCCCGACCCAACCTACCGGCGCATCGATTTTTGGCTCCAGCTCGTATTCGTGTGTTTTGTGCCCATCGCTATGCGAGCATTTTCTTGTCTTTCCTCGAATTTCGCATGGTCGCTGCCATCTGTGCTACTGCCTAGGTGCGGGCTTGTATTTCGCCTGTACTTTGGTAGCAGCCAAAACCCTCGAGAATACTTCACAAGGCATGAAACAGACTCCCTCCCTACCTCATGCGAGGCCCAACGTAGTCCTTACATTCTAAAATATTTGCAGTGTTCTTATGTAAAAGTGACAAAAGTTTGATTTGAATAGCTCCTCCACCCTAATATACTATTCATACAGAAAAATAGTGTTCTGATAATCTTAAGTTTGCTTTTTTATCTTCCGAACCGTAATAAAATTTTCATAACTTTCCTAACAAAATAATTTAAAAAAATTTATCTTAACAAAATGACAACGATTCCTCAAACAAAAATTCTCAGCTGAGTAATCATTGTAGTGCCGCTGTGCCGTCATGGCATGCCGTGGGTTGATGATATCGAATGTAGCTGCCTACAGATTCGGACCACGGCTACACATACACACATGCATTTGTTACTCAGCTGAGAGGTATTGAGCGTAATATGGTAAGGTTTCTTTGTAATCAAAACTATATTATTATTTTGTTAAGTGAGGTATATAGGAAGTGTAGCCTTTGGGAAGGTATGCAACCGAGCTGTAAATTATTAGAAGATTATTTTCCTGTATGGATAGTAGTTTAATCTCTATAGCATATCTAAAGTCAATGTTTTGCACTTTTCCATATGTATCAATATAGAACATTTTTGCATTAATACATCATGTGATAAGATCGCATGATGTTTTACGGCTAGGCGAATTACCGTTTGGTGTCTGGAATGCTGACTGACCAGCGGTGAGTTTCTTATGGTAAAAATGTAATTTGTGCGTATTTTCCACGAATTGTCATTTTTTTCACTTTTGAATGTTCTTAATTTTTGTTGTTGTTTTTAGCTCGGACATGATATGCGGCTATATATATATGTCGTAGACATTTGACGTAACTCAGCATTTCACGAAAAGTCTAGACACTTCATGGAGAGTAGGCAAATAATGTAACTGTTTTGACTTAGCCCCTTTTTGCATTATGTGTCTGAGATTTTTAGTCATTTCATCAAATGCTAAAAGCGTTTACGTCGTTACTGTAATACCACCCTATATAACCAAATACTAGGAGTTGGAGATGGATGGTGGAGGGGGAGGTCGCACCCAGGCCTGCTACACACACACCCACACACCACACATACACACACTGATTTTTATACACATTGCGCATTACATGAAAAGCACATAATCGACTCAAGAAAACCAATTTCCCACAAAATTTACTAGGTAAATAAAGAAAATATGATCACTCACCTATATACTCATAGTGATATGAGGATATTCTGTAGACAGCTGACTCGTCCGATTCGATTATCGAAATATTTTCGAAGGTTTAAAAGGGGAACAGTCTCCTAAGGTACCAATTTTTAAGCTTAAATGAAAAACATAGCTGAAAAGCTTAGGAAAGAGAGAAAACATTAAAAAAAGGGCAAGAATATATCATGCTCTCGTGGAATATGGTTATGATTGAGATAACCAATCATGTTAGAAAGAAAACATTTTACCGATATATTGAGTAAAAATTTCCAGAGTTTTAAAATTCCCCTAGATCACGGAAAGAGCAGAATAATTTTTTCTAAATCAAGATAGTAGAGGAGCAATCGGATAACTTTGAAATCTCGCGCGGAACTTTGTTTCTAAAGGCGAACATTATTTGTTTTTCTGTCTACCGAAATTTCAAACGGTTTTCTCATTAAGATACATTTGGTGTGAAATTTATAGTTTTTTAGAAGGAACTTAGAAATAGTTTTTTTTTTTTTGTAAAAGTGAACTTAAAAAACTTGAAATAAAATGTTGTTAATTTAAATTTAGATGATTGTTGTGCTCTTCTTTCATCCTAATGCAAGAAACTTGGAATTGCATGTAGAATTCGCTGGTTCAATCCCATTGTGTTGAAAGTGCATTTTTTAAAACTCGGAAACTTTTTTGGAAATTTTTTTTTGTTATTTTTATTTCTTTGAAGCGATCGGAATCTCATCCATTCTGAATTTTTGAATATCGGAATTCTCGTGAGCTGTTTTCTTGGTCCTTCTCCTTCGAGCCGGATCTAAAAAGACACAAAGAAATCTGTTCTAGAACACTCTAAATCGTCCGTGTATATCTTAGCTATGTAAAAAATTGTATGTGCTGTGCAAATTCCACAATTTCCGCGTGGTGAAAACCCGAGAAGCCAAAAGTGGGCACATCAATAGCTTGGAATCCTATTTAATAGCAGCAGTCAGTAATCTGGGTAAGTCCATTTATTATCGTAATATTGGTGCTGGTATATACATAAGAAAACGTCCAAATGGAGATGAAGAACTGCGCCATATTATTTAAAAAGTCTGAAAGATTTTCAAGATCTATGGAATAATGCGGTGGTTACTCATCGCGAAATTTTAAATCCACAGATTAGTGATGAGAGAGTCGCCACATATTTAAATGAGGACACATATTCTACGATGGAAACCCATTTCAGGGACACTATCCTGGAATAGAAAAACAATTTCGTAAAGAATACCCTGCATATAAAGCTCAAATACCGGTTGGCAATAGTAATGACACAACATCTGTCGTCGTAAAATATGAAGAATCAATAAAACTCCCAAAAATATGAGTGGAAAAATTTTCAGGAGATTATCGGAAGTGGCCAACATTTTACGATCTGTTTAGTACGTTAGCTCAATGATAATGATTCTTTATCGGAAGTACAAAAATTACAGTATTTTAAGTTGCATCTTATTGGAGGAGCTGAAAATTTGCTGAGACATATTCCAGTCACAACAAACAATTACGAAACAGCGTGGAACTTACTGAGAGATAGGTATGATAGTAAAAGAGTACTGGTCAACACCATCTCAAAATACTCCTTGCACAAGAATCTTTGCCATGTGAAACAGGCAACGGAATCAGAAGCTTGCTGGATACGACGACAAGCCCTACAAGCCCTAGAAAACTTAGGGGTACCGACTGAACATTGGGATGCTTTTATTGTGTATATGATTGTACAAAAAATGCCATCTGAGACACATTCATTGTGGGAGGAAAATTGATCCAAGAAAACATATCTACCTACATGGAAAGAGTTGAAAAAGTTGTTAAAATGTAGATTCAGGACTTTAGAAGCGCTACCAGTTGAGAGGAATACCACGTCAAGCAAAGGCTTTCTGAATCAAACATATAAAGTTAAAGGAAACACACAAGCGTTCCTTGCATCATTTAGGTCGATTTATCCTCTTTGTGGTAATCAACATCACATTTGAAAATGTCCAAAGTTTGCTTCCATGAATTTTGCTAAGAAGTTAGAAGTATTGAAGGCCAGAGGTTTATGTATTAATTGCTTAGGTTTGGGTCACATGCTAGCAAAATGCCCCAGCAAACAGAGATGCCTTCATTGTCAGCAACGGCCCAAACATACTATTGCATCAAAAGTCAGACGAACAAGTCGAAACTTGAGGTCAAAACCCCAAGTCTGGTCCGAGTTATCAATCCGCTAGAGGAAATGTATTTTACTCCGCGGGAAATAAGAATGCAGAATTGTCTGGCGAAGGGTCGTCGCTGTCAGTATCAATACCACAATTCGTACAACAATGGAGCGACGGCGATTCAAATAGAGTAAGTTCATTTTTAATAAATCAGACATATAAATCCAAAGAAATCTTATTCGCTTCATCTGGAGAAGAACAAGTACTGCGAGCATTACTTGATCAGGGATCTCAAGCAGTTTTCGAGACGGAATCTGCAATTCTACGCTTGCAGTTACCGAAAGAAGCCATTCGAGCCATCGTTTCTGGAATAGGTCAAAGTAATGCAGGTCAAGTTAACGCCAGAGTTGTATAATCTCTCACCAATGGTGCAATCCAAGTAGTAGTGACAGGTCTGACGCTTAGAAAGTTGACTCATCTGCTGCCTGCTCGAGAGGTGCAAATCCAAGATTGGGAACACATTCGTGGCCTCGAGCTAGCTGACCCATTATTCTAACCTGGAAAAATAGATTTGTTGCTAGAAGGTGATGTCTACTCAAGAATCATTCAAGATAGTCTTATGGCCCTGTCGCCAAGAAAACCGTTCTTGGCTGGATTCTCACTGGAGAAGTGCAAAATCAGTGCCCTGCGAATGTTGTAAATAGTTTCGATTTGTTGGAAAACCAACTAAGAGCAGCAATGCAAGGATATATATGTAGCTCGGCACAAGCGACTCGAAAATGGTAGATATAAAGCCACTCTACCTGTTATTAGTTCAAAGGATGTAAATTTGCTATTAGAGTCGCGTCTCTGGCAGTGTCAAGCGTTCGTCATATGGAGAATCCTTTTAAACTTAATTTGTGTTTTCATGCAGAATACTCAAAGTGCCTTAAAGAATAAGTAACGCTCGGATACATGTGAACTGATAGATCTACAAAAAGAAAAGTTTGATATTAATAGTAAACCACGGAGTAGATCTAAGTACTTACCATATCATGCTGTGATTAAAGAGGACAACTCAACTAAAAAATTGAGAGTGGTGTTCGACGCTTCGAGAAAGACATCAAATAAAGTCTCTTTAAATGACATCATCCTAAAGGGCCTTACTACTAAAGATGAATTGGCATGTTTGTTGCTGAGATGGAGAAAGAATCGAGTCGCATTTACGGCAGACATCGAGAAGATGTACCGTCAAATTCGAAGAAAACCAGAATAAGCATATCTCCAAAGGATCTTCTGGAGGGAATCATCCGACGCTCCCATCCAAGGCTATCCACTGTATCTTGCCACTAGGGTGCTGCAGCAATAAGAATGCCAATTGATGAGTGAGATAAATATCCCATTGGCGCTTAAGCAACCTTTTCAGAATTTTATGTAGACGATAATGACATAGCAGGTGCGTCTGAAAAGCAAACCCAATTGATCAATCTTTTGAAGTCAGGTGGATTTAATCTCTGGAAGTGGGCATATAATTGCGCAAGTTTGTTGGAAAATATTCCAGACGATTATAGAGAAGTCAAGGTAGCACTCAACGTCAATCTAGGAGAACAGGTCAAAGCACACGCTTTATATTGGGATCCGTCAAATGACACCTTATGTTACGCCCTTAAATTAGAGGAAGTCAAAATAGCGTGCACTAAACGAACCATTTTATCAGATGTTGGCAAATTATTTGATCCTTCAGGCTGGGCATAACCATCTATTATTATTGGAAAAATAAGACTGTGGCTCGCGAAACTCGACTGCGACGAAGCCGTACCTTCGAATATGGAACAGCAGATTTTCGAAACAAGATTATAGAGCTCAAAACAAACAACTACCTCGTTGGGTGTATTATTTGGAAGTAAATCAAGGTATTGAAATACACGCTTTTGCGATGCATCACTTTTATGCTGGTGTCGTCTATATATGTATGTGTCATCGATTTAGAAGGTAGGAGAAACCTGGCTATATTATCTGCGAAAACAATGGTCGCTCGCACTAAAACCGTATCTCTACTCAGACTTGAGCTATGCGGAGCGGTACTTCTAGCCATACTTATATATATATATTGAATTCTCTAGCAATACGTGATGTCTCTTTACATGCATGGAATGACTCGGAAATTGTGTTAGCCTGCTTAAGAGGACATCCTTCGTAATGGAAGACGTTAGTCGTGAACAGAGTGTCGCATATAAATGAACGAATTAGAAACAGCGTTAATCATTTGGTTAAAAAAGGTCCAACTGGAGCACTTCTCAGAAGAAATTCATCAAATCAACCAGAAGCAGCCGTGTAAGTAAGCTAACACCATTTTTGCACTCAGATGGGTTGCTGCGAGTTGGTGGAAGACTGCAATATACAAATCTGTCATTCGAGGAAAAATATCTAATAATTCTGCCCGATAAAAGCCATTTAACATGTCTCATCATCGATAAAATTCACAAAGCTACACTGCATGGTGGCCCACAGATGATAATGAGAGTTACGATCAAAACCTATTGGCTATTGAACGCAAGGAATACAATTCGAAAACACATACATAAATGTATACAATGCCATAAGCAACGAGCCAAAGCACAGTCTCAACTCATGGGAAACTTCCCTAGACCCAGAGTAATCATGTCACGACCTTTCAGTCATGTGGGTGTTGACTACTGCGAGCCTTTTGCTATTCGAATGCATAGAGGTTGGGAATCAAAGACCTATAGAGGCTACGTTTCGATTTGTGTCTGCATGGCTGTAAAGGCAATTTATATCGATATGGTGACAAGGCTTAGCCCACAAGGCTTAACGCGGCTTTTCGATAATTTGCTTCCCGGAGGGGGTTACCTAGTGACATTTATTGTGATTGTATGACTATCAGAACCAGCTTAACACAAGCTCGCAGCATGGACACGTTTAATAAATAAACGTCTCAACAATACATGCGATGCATCACTTAGTCGGTGTTAGTATTAGTATGTTACACTACACATAAACCAAACACCAGATGAAATTACATGCACAAAACATATAGACGTTATATAGACGTTTTTTTAAAACATGCTTAGAAACGTCTATAACAAAATTCTCAGCCATATTATTGACAGTAATGCACATGCGATTGATAGGTTCGTACATGCTAAAGTTAGACCTTGAGGGGTTAACATGCAACAGAGGTAGCCTTCTCAAATTGTGCCTGCTATCGCGAAAAGAGATTTTATTAAATAACAGCGGAGAGTCAATATTCGCGTTTAAGAGTTGGTGCACAAAAGTTACATCGGCAACCATGCGACGTTTCACAAGCGAGTGCATATTTAGAAGCTTCAACCGATCCTCATAGGGTGGAAGAATTAATGAGTTATTCCAGGGTAGGTGCCTGGGAGCAAATCGTAGGAAGTTCCGCTGAACAGACTGGATACGGTCAATGTATGTACCGTAAAATGGAGACCAGACCTGGCTAGCGTATTCAAGCAGTGGTCTCACAAAACAAGTGTACAAACGGAGAGTTATGGTGGCATTCGAAAACTCGGGACCAACGTTTCATAAAACCCAGGATAGAACTACTCTTTGATACCATGTAGTTTATATGGGAGATAAAATGCAATCTTTGATCACATTTGACACCCAAGTCACAGACAGAGCCAACACGGCGAATCGAGGAATGCGAACACTCGTAATCATAGCTGATTGGTTTCTGATTTCTGTGGAAAGTCATGGCCTCACATTTGTCTATATTGCGTACCAAATTATTACTTTTGCACCAGTCGTAAAATTTATGAAGGTCAGCCTGTACCTGTTCACAATCGCTAACAGATTTAATCTGAGCGAAAAGCTTAATGTCGTCAGCATTTGTCAAGACTTTACAGTGCCTCACAACAGAGACAATGTCGTCAATAGATAGAATAAAGAACAACGGGCCCAAGTGACTACCTTGAGGCACGCCAGACGAAGCCATCATGATTTAAGAGATGGAATGGCGGAATAAGATTTGGTATGTTCTGTTATCTACATAAGACTCCGTCCATTTTAGAAATGTTGGGGGAAACACATACTTTTCCATTTCAAAGAGTATCACGGAGTGAGATAACTTATCGAACGCTTTACTAAAGTCTGTATAAATACAATCCGTCTGGTAGCCTTTTGCAAATCCGCCAATGGTATCCGAGACAAATTTCAATAAGTTAGTGGTTGTAGATCTGCCCGAAATAAACCCATGTTGGTTAGAAGAAAGCAAATTCTTGCAGGAAACTTATAGCTGAGAGTAAATGATGGATTCGAATAATTTAGGCATACAAGATAATTTTGCAATAGGCCTATAGTTAGAAATTTCATTTTTACTACCTTTTTTGTGGATAGGTATGATAAAGGAATTTTTCCATAGCTGCGGGAAACAACCGGTATCGAGCGATTTTTGGAAGATAATTCTTAGCGGAGCTGCCAGGGCAAGGCAGCAAGACTTAAAAAAGGCTGGAGGGATCCCATCTGGACCCGTTGTGAAGTCATTAGGAAACTCATAAATGTGATCGAGTATATCCTCATGTGAAATGGAAGGGACAGTGAATGAAACGTTATGGGAGTCGTTCATATGATTGAAGTTGCTATTTAGAGGTTGAAAATTTGACGAGGCAAATGCGTTGTCAAAAAATGACGCAAACATATTACAAATTTCAGACGAATCATCACTAGCAGTATGTTTGTACTTCATGGTATTGGGGTAGTTGTCGGTTTTTTTCTTCATATTAGTGAACTTGAAAAAGATGCGTGGGTCACTAAATAATTTCGTTCGCATGCTTAGGACGTATTCATCATAAAGTGTAGAAGAAAGTTCTTTGAACTCATTATTGGATGCGAGGAAGTTGTTATGACTTATAATATCTTTATCCTTCATATAACTTTTCCACATTTGATTCTTTCTGTTTTTAAGACGTTTCAGTTCTTTATTGAACCAGGGCGGTGATGTTTTATGCAACCGCTGGCGCTGGCGGGGAACATGAGAGGAGAATAAATCAAAAAGAATTATGTAAAACTTAGAAACATCTTCATCAACACTATCTAAATTTATAGGAGCACACTGAATTCTAACGAGACAAAACAAGCAAATGATAAACGAACTTAATATAGAAATCTAGTCTTATCGAAACCGAAGGCGTTCACTTTCATTTTATTCCACCAGCTTTACCACATTTCGGAGGCTAATGGGAGTCGGGTGTGCGATCAACTAAATACCATCCCCTCACTTATGAAGAATTATCAACAGTGCTCACACAAATCTAGGTGGTTTTGAATTCTCGACCAGTGTGTCCCGTAAGCATCAAGCCAAGTGACTTCAATTCGCTTATAGCTGGACATTTTCTGATCGGAGGTATTCAATTGATCAATCCGTGCTAGACATCAATACTCACAGACTTGATAGATGGCAGCATATCCATATATCCAGAATATCTATGGCTTCGTCAACAAAGACCCAAGTGGAAACAAAAGGAAACGAATGTTAAGATTGGAGATCTCGTAATTATAATGGAGGAAAATCTTTGGCTTTCGAGATGGCTTCTGGGATGGGTCGTTTACACACATAAGGGATCAGATGGTTAGATATGCGTCGCGACTGTTAAAACAAAGAATTCAATTTTGGAATTTTTGAAATGTCCAATACTTACAAACTTTACTTATTGCTGATTGTAAACAGCGACATTTAAAAGTTGCCATGTAAAGCTCTGTGTTTAACCGCGTAATAACAACACACTAACATTAACACAAAACCCAAAATTAACTCCTATAAATGTGATGTGCAAACCTATCGTCTCCATTCTCGATAAGAATCCTGAAAAACAAAAAGCTCCCATCCTTGGCGTCCAGATAGCGAGTCGGGGCGCTATAACCCATCATTTCCATTCACCATATATTACAGGTATCAAGACACATCATCCGGTTTGGAGCGAAGAAGGAACAAGTAGTAACAAGATTATCTTTATCAAAAATCACAGTATCTAAAGACATTGGACACAGAGTTTCCAAATGCGGGGAGTATGTTCAGTCTTGGAACCCTCTATAAAATGGCCAAGGACACCCAAAATGAAAAAAAAATAACACCAAAGAATCGCTATTCATCATAAAATACTTGCAAAATACTTATCTTACAATTTTGTAGAATTCTTTATTTATATATTATTTTATTTTTATTATTTTTTTCTCCTTGTCTATTTTCGCAGCGAGCACTTGCTTAAAGAATAATTGCCTGAAAGAAGAATTATAAAATGATTAGTTTTGTAGGCCAAATGTAAATAAATTGAGGTTAGTGTCACTTTTACAAAACATGAAAATTTCACACAAAACATTTGTCGTATGAACATATCAAGTTACACGAAAAAACACTGATTTTTATAAACATTGCGCATTACATGAAAAACACATAATCGACTCAAAAAAACCAATTTCCCACAAAATTTACTAGCTAAATAAAGAAAATATTATCACTCACCTGTATACTCATAGTGATATGAGCTTAAATGAAAAACATTGCCAAAGGCTAGGAAAGAGAGTAAAACTTTGAAAAAAAAGGGGCAAGAATATAAGCTCTATGGGAATACGGTTATGACTGAGATAACCAATCATATAGGAAAGAAAATATTTTACCGATATATTGGGTAACAATTTCTAGAATTTTAAAATTCCTCCACATCACGGAAAAAACAGAATAATTTTTTTCGTAACTTTGAAATCAATGACTTTTTATAGAAATCTCGCGCGGAACTGTTTTTAAAGGCGAAAATTATTTGGTTTTCTATCTACCGAAAATTTCGAACGGTTTTCTCATTAAGATACATTTGGTGTGAAATTGATTGTTTTTTAGAAGAAACATAAAAATAGTGGTGAAAGTGAACTTAAAAAACTTGAAATAAAATTTTGTGAATTTAAATTTAGATAATTGGTGTGCTTTTCTTTCATCCTAAAACCCTTATCATAAATTGAAGCTTGGTGCAGTTCAAGAAACTTGGAATTGTATATAGAATTCGCTTGTTGAATCCCATTGTGGTGATAGTGCATTCTTTAAAACTCGAAAACCTTTTTGGACATTTTTTTTTATATTTTTTTGTAGCGATCGGAATCTCATCCATTCTGAATTTCTGAATATCTAACTTCCCGTGAGCTGTTTTAACGTTTTCTCGATTGTTTTTAACTCGTTGTCTCAGTTGCACTACAATAGAGCATAGCCAAGTTCTTTTCCCACATTCATGCAAAAGACAAAGGCATATGAAATTACTTGTTTCATTCTAAATACATTAAAAATTTCCAATTTTGCACTACTGCTTCCAATCTTCTTATTAGGTAATCTTTGGCAGAGCCATCCTTCGCAACACAACTATGTACTCCCGAATGCTCCCTCCCTCCTGCTGGTTGCTATGATGGAATTTGTAAATTTCAGCTATTTCCACCGGCTTCGGATTATAATGTTCATTCAAAACTGTTATTAATTCGTTGTACTTCTTGCTCAAATGTCTGTGGGTCGATGTAATGTAGCAGGTACTTACTCTTCAATGCGTCACAAAGTTAGATGGTAATGTAGGATTTGGATTTGACATAGGTTTTAGGGTTGAGCTGCCCCGCTTGCAAAATGAAATCGTATAAAAATCCGGTCATCAGAAACCCACCCTCGTCGCCACTGTTCTAAGTTATGTAGTTTTGTGCATAAAGAAAAGATCTGTTTCCATATATCGATAATTCCACTTTATTACATTATATGCTAATATTATATAAAATTCAATCAACGTCCGTACGCCACGACAAAACTATAAGGGAGAGCGAGTGTGCCTACCATCTGTCATTCCTCTTAAAAGTGTTACCATACCCACTTAACATACCAATATACATTATAAGTACTAAATACTCCTTGAGTATTGCCAAATCTAACACATTACCGTATTGGATTTATAAATTAATAGAATTATTACAAAGTATGCATCTTTGTCATAAAATCTATACCCGAAAACTATTCCTCGTTTTTCTCGTTTTTATACATTAGCAAATTCATTCTAAACAAGCTGGAGGCAGCTTGTACGTTTTTTTTTTTTTTTTTAGAATTAGATTTTCTGAAAGACAATAAATTAGTGATGTTTCAGAGAAAGTTAATATAAAATTGTTTGAGATTTAATACCTTGAACGTTTACAATAAATTGTTCTTACGGAAATCCTCGTCGTAGAATTGAAAACTTTTATTTAATTTTGCATTGTTAATTCTAAATTTAGGGTTATGTCACAGAAGCGTTAAATGAGATTATCCTGCCAGTATAAATCAAAAAGGTCACCCTATAGGAGGTTTGCTTTGAGTTAAAACCCGAGACGTATCACAAAGTATCAAATTTTAGAAAAATCGTTGAATTTGTTAAAGCTTCATGTAACTTCGAAATGAGCGCAAACTAAAGTTTTTTTTCTGGATTTGTACTCCGAATTAAGTCTACTTTGATCCCTTAATATTTACCAATCTCAGTGGCACACTTATGTGTATACGTTTTTTCAAAAAATTGAGAAACCCCTTTTGAATGATTTTTATTTCAGTGCTGATTAGATTGGAATATAATTCTATGTTATGTAATATGTTATTAATAGCTGCTTTTTTATCTGTCTGATCTTATCCGGTTCAATTTTATGTTCGCAAAGCAACAACAATGGATCACGCACTGTTCTACGAACATAAAATAGAACCGGATCAGATCAGAGATATAAAAAAACGCAGCTTATGTTGTTGTTATTATGTTATTAATATGTACTTTAGAAAAAAAACAATACAGTAGATATAACTGCTTGTAATACTGATACTAACTAGCACTTCTCTGTAATTCTTTAAGCATCATATCTATACGCGGGAGTGTGAACTCCTTACATCACCCATATAAATAAACTGACATTTTTAAATTTTTGAAAAGTAAGTATTTCGGCGGAATGCTATAAACATAGCTGAATTCGGCAGGAAGAAACGCAACATAACGAAGTATAAAATTATAGCAGTGAAAGGCGACTTAGTATTTAATATCAGAGATGGATGCAAGATTAGGCTATCCTACTTGGTGCCTTAAAAGATGTAATACTGCTATTTGCTAATACATAGCCATTCTAAAAATTTGAAATTTTTCATTCTCTTTACCGAATTAATTTATTTATAGAAGCACCAAATATTTATCGATTTTTCTATATTCTTTTTCCATACATATATCTGATGTTAATTTGAAAGAGATATGTTCAAATTTAGTAACGTTATTTTTGATATACATAGCTCTCCTGACATTTATCTAATCAAATAACAAAAAACTACTACATAGAGCTACATTTTAAAAGTATGTAACGTGTTCCTTCTCTTTCCACTAAGTTACAACAAATCTTAAGAGCTTAATGAAGTGACTTACTATCTTTCCTATGCAGGAAAGGAATTCCCAACCGAATCAGAGCTTACTTGGCAAAGCATTCTCTGCCATTAAGTTCAAGTTCCACCAGCGAATAATTTATTAACGTTGAAGTGAGGTACATTAGCCCCCTTTAGTTTGAAAAACGGCCACACATAAATGCACTTGATACTTCATTTATAGACGTCCCCACTGGGAGATATTAAATCACCGCATCAATACCCACTGCTGACCTTTATTTTATGGTCGCCCCCTTTTTTATCCTTTTCAGGTGGACCACATTTTCCGGAGTCATTTGTTCATGGATTAAGGGTTAACAGTGAAATTACTTGTGTATGAACTTTACCGCCACAGAAAATATCCTTATAGATGTGAGATAAAATTCAAGAATGAACCGTGGTTATGTCCTGTTCGGAGCCAATAAAGAAAGAAATAATCGGACAATCTCTGGCTATATTTCCGTCCTTCCTGCGTACATATATACAAATGTACATTCCCACAGAAATATTTACTGACGCTCACGTCATCAGACTTTCCACAAAACAACTTGAAGGCATTTGAACGCGGGCCTATGGGCTTTTCTAAAATGCATAGTAAAAGTCGTGCCAGGATAAATTATTCACGACCTACCACCCAATTTAGAAAATGTCAGCAGAAATAAAAGTTCACGGCAGATCCATTTTTAATGGAAGTGGGAATAAGACGACTCGTTGTCGGAACCAAGGAGCTTAAAGTAGACGACAAATTTCAATTTACACCTACTTTTCTGAAATGTTTATGACGTCTCCGGTCGAAAATTTCCATGCCAAGGATAAATGCAAAAGAATGAGAGTTTCTGAAAATATTGTAGGCTTTTCACATAACCTTCTCGAGGATATTTTGAATTATTCAATATTACTTTGCGGTTTCTATTTCATGTTATTTCGCGCTACACAGTTTCGCCTCAATGCTTATGCATCTTACTAGGAATAAAGTTAAAATTGATTCAAGTTTATTTATCGAAGTATTCAAGAAAAAACGTAAGTATACATATATCAACGTGCATATTACGTCTTAAAGTTGTACTCGAAAGATGCATAGAGATAATTTATGTTAGGTGCTAGGAAACATAGAAGCAGTCACTGTAAACAATAGCATTAACCTAAAAATATCTCTGTCAACAATCAATATTTATCATATAAAGTAACAACAAAATTACAAAAACAAAACACAATTTGCCTGCAAAAGACTGATCGTTCCATGAGGTCCTCCTTGGGATGATCAGCACTGAAATACTATAGTGCGCAGTACGAAACTTAAGGAAGCAGCAAAGAAAATTAAGTGTACCTACTATTTAACTACTTCCTTACTACAAATATCACTAAAAACAATCGTGCGAAAAAATATGATTTCGGAGGATAGACATAAATCTTTGTACTAGAATCAAATTCAAGGAAAAAGATAGGCGAACATTTCGGAATACTTATCAGATATCAGTAAAGGAAAATAAAAGAATTTATTGATATCGGAACACCAACTTTGAAGCTCTTAACTGACCTTCTAACTTGACACGAGTTCTTGATACCATATCTCAAACAATGGTCAAAGCAGACGACGGAATCGGTTAAACCGACACAACGCGAGCTTAGCTCTGTGAGGAACTAGTCCGAGATATCAGGTAAAGTGCTTGAAATGTTTTAAGCATTCATCGAGTGTAAATAAAACCTTCCAGTACCATAAAAGATTTTTTATGTAATGGTGGAACGTGTTGAAACTTGCGAATTTATTATAATAATAAAAACACTTTAAAATTTTAGATATTTACTGCACGTTCCAATTGTGTTTCCAGGAACATTAATTTTATAAGGAAAAAATATATAATTAGTCTAAGGCTAATTATTTCGATACCCCAGATGGATGGTAATAGATAATTTCGTATGATCGCCGCCTTTCTATGCAAGTTTCATTGGTAAAATGGGTTTTCGCATCTATTTTTAGAATAGTTCTTCAGACAGTAAAAATTATTTTATAGGATTTTATATTCTGAAGAATTTTCATTTCATTCAATTTTTGTATGGCAACCTTACGATGGATTCACCTAATTTGTCACATTTTCGAACCTAAATCTTTGTATTTTTAGCAGTGAACGCGCTCTCCAGTTATCGTGAGGATAGACGGACTGACGACCATGCTAAAACCAAATTACTTTTAATATTATAAATAATATATCGTGTTTACTGTATTTCGCCTGCTATATCGCTTGTTTATGTCAAGAATTTGCGAACCGTTCGACAGGTATTGATAACAATTGTTTTTTGAATTGAAATATCTTCAGAAACAATTTTTACTTTTACGATTCAAATAAAATTATTAAATATAGGAGAAAAAACAACGGCCTCGTCCGGTTTTTGAAGCCGGGACCTGCCGCTTTCCGGGCGACTGCTCTTAACTCTGAGCTAACGGGATAGATGTCTTTACCTCTTCTACTGTTATGGTACTATCTTCGAGCGAGTATCCTTGGACGTGAAGTTTATCCTGTCAGCATGAACTGACAGCTCACTCCGTGGTCGGCGTTAGCACAGGGCGGCAAGCTAGTACCTCGGCTAGTGCAGAAAAGTTGTGGGGTGGATATACGAAAGCCCGCCGCTGCCACGAACCATAATACAAAAAGATTTCGTGCCTGACACAAATAGAAAAGCACATATCTATCCATGAAGAGGCCCTTACACCACTTACCTTTACTTACAACGAGGACACAGACAGATGGACTGCCCTTTCACACCGTTGCCCCAACCACCTAATGATACTGTGGGCGAGATCTGTTTTTTTTTCACTATCCCTATGATAACCTGAAAATTAGTGGAGGTGCGGAGCTATTCAACCTTTATAGTGATGAGAGTGGGAGGTGAAATGAAAATCCATCACGCAAGAATCTTAATTTATTAGATATCGGTTTTACAAATTAAAAGTCCTAGCCTACTAGCCTAAGAGTCCGCAGTAAATTTTTGGTGTGAAATATAACCAAAAAATGTATGCAAACGTATTAATTTAAAGGAAAGGCAATGTCAAAAACAATCGTCTGGCAGGAAATCTTCGCGGCCTAAGTGAGTAATAGTATGTTGAAAAGACCATTTTTTTTCAAAATTGAAATACTTATTATAACTACTCAATACACGTCTTAAAAAACAGAGAGGTTTTCCCTGAGCACAAATATGTAAGTCCAAGACGGTTGGCGCGCGGCTAACCCCTTGTCAGACGAAGTTAAAGTACTGAAAATTTCGGCTTTTCAAGTAATCTATATAACCACATGAAATTCGGCTCAGCAACAGAGCTACACTCGGCACAAATTTGTAGGTCCAAGACGGTTTGCGCGCGGCTAACC
Organism: Dioctria linearis; assembly: GCA_963930735.1. NCBI lineage: Eukaryota > Metazoa > Arthropoda > Insecta > Diptera > Asilidae > Dioctria > Dioctria linearis. Next base: position 118,564,916 of record OZ005740.1, on the reverse strand, counting down.
CCTTGCCAGACTAAGTTGAAGTACTCACAAATATCAAACAAATCTTACAATTTCCAGCATTCGTGTTTTACTTTTAGAAATCGTTTTTTTTTTTTTCAATTTATACTTTCAATTCAAGTATCACTTTCAGAGTCACTGTCACCTTATGAATCACAAGTGAGTACGTCGTTTTTATTTTCTTCATTTACATTAACTTTAAGGATATCTTGCAGTCTTTCCGGTGTGGCATTTTCCTCGAACCATTTAATTTTCAATTTATTTTCTGCTAACACCCAACCACTTTCTGTTGGTGATAATTTAATTTCTTCATTTCTCACCGCATTCTTCCATATAAAACATATATAATTGCTTCTGTATATTTGTTGCAACAGAACTGCTTTGTTTGGGGGTAGAAAACTTCCTACGAAACCTACCTATAATAGACAAAATTGTAAGCAGTTTCCTGACATTTCGAAAGATTCACACAGAATTCACTATATGTATAAAGAAAGGTAAAGTAGAGATTGTGCTTGTGAGACGGTTAAGGTATGGTGACAAGAAATATTAGTGTGAATGTAGCAGTGAATATCATGAATCTTTTGCAAAAAAATATCACTTACTTCGGATATTTCTAAAAACTCTTTCTGATGTAGGCTTGCAGGATTTGTAAAAAAATTCATATCGGGCTTTGTCAACCATCACAGCTTTTGTCCGGTATATACTGCAAACGATATTTTCTAAAAATGTATAATCTTCTTCATTAAAATCTACTTCGTTTCCAAATTTAGAAAATGTCAACTGCAATTCTGGTCTACTTTCCAAATCTTTAAATGGTTTTATTTTTCCTTTCTTGAAAAAAAGGTGGAGTATAGTCACATCCTGTAAAGCTGTGAAATGCAGGTAGAGCTGCGCAAAGTGTTTGGCTCAATTCTGTGTGAATTAAATTAACATCAATATACCTAAGAGTGTTTTTAGACAGAGTTCCATACTTTTATATTATTTTTAAGGTTAGGCAGATTGTAAAGCACTATTATGAATACATCTAAATATATCCGTAGACTTTATGACAACAGAGCTGTCTCTCCGTAAAAAGGATAAATGCAACATCATACGAGTATCTGCCTCTTCTTGAGAACTTTTTAGCTCTTCAACATCTTCTCGAATCATATTATCGCCGTTAATTTTAAAAAGAAAGCACTTAGAATCATTTGTGACGTATTTATATTTATTTATTTTTTTTAAATACGATATTTTCAGTACTTTAACTTCGTCTGGCAAGGGGTTAAGCGCGCAAACCGTCTTGGACCTACATATTTGTGCTCAGGGATATTAGCTCTGCTTCTGAGCCGAATTTCACGTGGTTATATAGATTATTGGAAAATCCGAAATTTTCAGTGCTTTAACTTCGTCTGGCAAGGGTTTAGCCGCGCGGAAACCGTCTTGGTCCCACATATTTGTGCTCAAGGAAAACCTCTAAGTTTCTTAAGACGTGCATTGAGTGGTTATAATAAATATTTCAATTTTTAAAAAGAGCGTGTTTTCAACATACTATTACTCACTTAGGCCGCGGAGATTTCCTTGTTTTTGACATTGCCTTTCCTTTAACTTAATACGTATGCATAAATTTTTTGGTTATATTTCACATCAAAAATTTACTGCGGGCTCTTGGTCTATACCTATCAGGAATAATTACCAAATTTTCTTTTCAATTCAAGCCGATCTTTGTGGATGATCAAAACAATTCTTCTTACATCTATGTACATATATCGATTATAAACTAATATCCTCTTGTCCAGGACAAGGAGAAGTCTTGCTTTGGATTGGACCATAACAAACTATGCTAAAGTTCTTACATAATCTTATTAAGACCGTTGGCGGAATTTTGTTCACGAAGATCCCTGAGTTTAAATGTATCTATTCTCCTTTTTTGTTTTGTACTTAAAATTTATTAACGACTAAAGATTAGAATAAAAAGCTTTAATGATTGCATTGTGAAGAAAGATTTCAACACTATCGAGAAACTTTGACATTCTATGGAGATTGTCAAATGGAAAACGACTCCCAGAACTATGGCTGCTTCATGGCAAGAAGCGTTCCTGATCATTACGCGGGGTAAGTCATCCGAATTATACTTTAACTGAGATATCACTCTACAATTATCAAGATTAACACTATAGTATTCCACATTTTGTTTTATTAATTTTGGAATCTTTATATAAACAATATAACGAGCAAAACCGACTGACCTGAATTCATTGTTTTGTCCGATCCCTAGCAGGAACTCCCTGAAGGCGGTAAGGTTACATTGACGGGCTGAAATAATAAGAAAATTGAGGGGAGAATACGCGGTTAATTCTCCTTCTCCCTGCTGTATAACTTGAATGAGCTTCAATCTCCACGAATTTGGAAGTCCCAGAACCTTATCTGATGAGCACCTCTGTGACTCAATTTCACAAGGATCCTATTCACTTTCTACTAGAATTAATAGCTCGGTTACTACTTGTGGTGGGGTAGCTTATGCTGAGAACTAGATGATGACATAAGGTCACAACATATTTGTTTTATACTTATACTAACAACCTATATACTGACGAAATTTCAATCGAAACTAAAATTCCATTTAACACAAACTAAAGAGTTAATTAATTATCTAATAAATCTACTCTCTCTTCGGTTAAATCATCCTAGACTGATATCAAATCTGTACACAATAGGCTCACACTGAAATAGACTTTGAAAATCGTCGAATATCACACGTAGAACTAAGTACACCTAAGGGCAATAGTCATTATCTGATCGGAAAGGTAACTTTCGGTTTTATCTTAATTCTCAATGGGATAGAAACTAAACCACACCCCCACCACGCCCCTTCTAAGGACTTAATGTAGCCAAAAAATTGATGAACACTTATTATATGTATGTAATAACTAACCTCATGCACACCCGAATTGCCTTTGTGAGCTTATGGCCTGAGAATCTTAAAATCCTTTTTGTATTTTTTTTTATAATTATCTGTTTTCGGCCTCAGTATACGACTCTAATGAGCTAATGGGAAAAAGCATTGGGTCTATTGGTAAGTAATATGGACTTGTGTGTGCACATGGTATAAAGCCGGCTCCAGACGATGCGCACACTTGCCACACATTCGAAATTTTTAGTCAAATTTAATATCATGTGGATGGCAGCTCGCGTATTTACAGAAATGCGTCCACACGCCAAATATGTGTCAAGTGTAGGGAAACATAAAATTAATTTGTGGCGATTTGTAAAATGTGCGGCACATTACCGCACATACCAAATCGTCTGGATGGTTATACAAATTAATGTGCACTAGTGCGATCACGTTCGCTTAGAAGGCGAAACTTATCACACATCCAAGACACATTGTACCAAGAAATAACGGTATTTTTATACGCTTTTTCACAAACTTCCGGACCAGCTAGAGTTCTGCAACTTTCAGGATTTATGTATTTCCGATGCCAATGGAATTTTCAATTGCTTCCAACATAATTAGACATTACTATTGCCGCATTAAAAAAGAAAAATGATTGTTTGATGTCAACTTATAGAAACTTACATCAAAAAGATGTACAATCTCATAAATCAGGGGCGGGTATTGTGGATGCATACAAACCGTCATGGTTTTCCTACAATGCTATGAATAGTTCTAAAGATATTTATAAGCCGAGAATAACAGTGGATACAGAGGTACGTGTAAATTTTTAATTTTTATATAATGGATTTATTTCTAAAATTTGTAATATAAAGAATTAGTTTATAATTACAATTAACAAAAAATTTTACCGTTTGTGGCAAAATATTCTTCAAATTCATTCCGAATTTACTGCGCCTCAGCTATTGCTTTTCTTGCAATCTTTTGGATTGGCAAGGAAGAATTCATATCACTTCGGTGTTGGCGCCATGCGCCTGGGGATATTGTTCCGTTCTCTTCACAGTCTAAAGTACCATATGGTGCGTAGCTAGATCTGGACGCCTTATTTTTTTTAAAAAGTTTTGTATCAGAAGACAGGTCATGGTAACGGCAGCTGCTTTTGCTGGCTGAAGCAACATAGGTTTTCGCAATACACGAAAAACAGAAGTTAAGATACCAAATGTATTTTCAACGATTCTTCGAGCTCGAGAAAGCCTGTAGTTAAAAATCGTTTCTTTACTGCCTTTTTGAAAAGTTCCTGAGAACGGCTTTAGAATTCTCGAACTTAGATCAAATGGCTCATCACTTACGAATAGATGCGGTATCATTGTATTTCGCTCCGGTAAAAATTTTGACGGTGTCAGCGCCAGTTGATGAATTTGCTTGAAGACGACAATGTTACGGAAAACCTTCCGTCGCTAATGCGACCTTGATAACTACATCGGCGAATAAAAGCAGTAGTTTACGTCCACCAGTGCCATAAGTACCAAACTAAAACCACCTTTATAATTATAAAATTCAGATCCACTTCTAAATAAACTGTGTATAACGACATGCTGTGCGTCTAAAGAACCGCAACAGTGAGGATAATTCCATTTAAAATCAGATTCGTCCGCTATTTTCCTTTGATACTCATTTGATGTTTAGTAAAACTGTCAAAGCTCGAATTCAGTCCAGCATATAATGATCATGGAAAAGTTCTGCCTAATAAATTTTAATTAAGTGAATTGAGGCTTCGATGGTAAAATTTATAGGTACGCAAAATATTAATGCATAAATAAAACTTTTCAATTCAGGGCTCATGTAATCAAAACACTACTGAGGAAAATAATGGATATAATTCAGATAGCCAAGGATAACAGAAAACCTGCTGGCAGAGGAGAAACGGATACTCCATTCGAATAAAGGCAACAGGTTCCTTTCACCAAATATTTCACTTAAAAGAAAGACTCAGGCTTCAGAAGATAGTGAATTATGCTCCAATATAAAGGAAGCATATAAATTAATGACAGGGATTGCGAATTCTAAAACAGAAACAAAAGATGACTTAATCATTGACGGTGATCTAGTTACGAGCAAGCTGCGAAGATTAGATGCGCGTAATAGAGCGATTGTTTGCAACAAAATTGATAATTTGTTGTTTGAAGCTGAAATGGAGCAATTACAACAAGTATATCACACTTCAATGCAATCTCATGCATACTATTGTATTAAACCTTCATCTCTCTCCTTCTACTGATAATTTAATATCGGATGGCTCTTCACACTCTACGTCATCTGCTCTGCAAGGATCCCAAGTGGTTATAGAAACTCACCAATGTCAAAATATACGCCTAAACGAAATGAACGTTTCTACTGATTTTTCGTGTTCTTGTTCAATTCAGCAAGCCCTCTATTACGTAGAATGAACTGAAAATGACACTTCACATTACAAACTCAAAATATTATTTCAAATTTAAGCACTTGTATTACTCTAATTAGGTGTAAAATATCCATTTACCAAAATAGAACATTTTTGTCAGAGCCTCGGAAGCAGTTGACTAATTTGTCGTACTTTTAGGCGTGTATTCTGACATTTATTCATTGCAAATTCATTTTAGTTTATTTTTTGGTTGATGAAACGGATAAATTAAAATGAATATGATGAATATAAAAGTACGACAAATTGGAGGTGAAATGTCAAAATATGTGACTAAAATATACGCCTAAACTACGACAAAGATTTCAGAATCTCCGCCCTGGATTAGTTTATTATAAAATAAGCAATCAGAAAACCGACACCCGAAAATTAACAGTTACAACAGTTACATAAATTTCAATACTTCGAATTTGCTATTCATAAGAACTTTTTGGCCTTCATTTTTCATTGACTTCAAATAGTCTATTCGTTCTGAACAATATTTTCTTTTAGTAATTAGACATAATATGTATAGACACTTTTGTCACTGGTCATGTTTATGTAAATAATAGTAAATAAAATTATTATACCAAAACAAAGTTGTTATTCGCACTGTTTCAGTTAGAAACCATCATTGTGTCTTTCAATGCCTCAATTAAAGCGGCGCACACTTTAGGTATAATAGTCGATACAACCTGAGGTGAAAGTTTAAATAAATAAAGTAAACTTTCAAGGCTGTCCCCAGTCGCCAAAAAACGAACCGTAACGGCTAAGCGTTCTTTCCCAGGGATGGCTTTGCTCATATTAGTATCTCTCTTGGTTAAGTACAAGCAAAGAAACATAAAGCCATACAGAATATGCAACAAGAGTAAATTCTTCACTCCCAAAATTTTTCAAGCACTAGTGCTGGTGCGGGCGAGCTGACGGGGGAAATTTGTTTTGGCTTGCAAAAATACAGAAAACAGAGAATGAGAGAACGATAAAACTCGTATTTAGGATGCTGCGTACATATCATAATATTATGTAGGCTTACGACTGAGATTTGTTGCAGCTAATGGGTCAAATATGAGTTTTCGCTGATCGCTGCTTGTAAGCCGGCGGCACACTGGTATAGTATTGTTGCCTCACGCATTTTGTATGAACTTTTTTTATGCGTCGAGAATTCTGCAATGCAATGCTGTAGCAGTGGGAGGCCGGGATTAGACTTCGCATATTTTTAATTGCATAACTACTGTTAGTTTTACCATTTTTTTTAATTTCGATTATTATATACATACAAGAAAATATAATTAATTAGTAAATCTTTGGTTCGCATCATACTTGATTACATGATGATATGTATGTATAGACGGAGAATGATGGTAGCAAGGACTGCTTAAGCAGCGTTCCTAGAAAAACTTCAAAATATTTTACACTAGATTGTACTCCCGATGGCGAGCTTTCAGACAAAGAACAGCAAGGCGGGCAGGCTATGATAAAATTTTCGAATATATCACACCTGATAGCTGTAATAATTGTTAGATAATTATATCCTATAGTATAATCGAGACAGAAAGTATTAATCTGTTAAGATTTAGAGCTTTTTACTTGAACGCTTGTAATTCTTTTCTACACTCCACTTATAATTTTTCCTTAAAAGTACTAAATTCATATAGTCCAATATTTTAATTCTATGTTCATAACAAGGATCGGTTTTATTGAACCATTCTGGTGTAACAATTTCACATTTTTCTTGTATTGTTTGTTTAATATTTCTTATTTGAGGCGTAGTTTGGAAATTTTTTTCGAAAATATTTATACGATCCTTGCATATTTTGAAATATTCGTTTGAAGGGGCATGTAAATTGCCAAAATCGGAAAATACAGGATTGTAATTTTTATAAAATATAAAAATATCCGAAGGACATGTTAGGACTTCATCTGTTTTTCTCATAATATTTTCACATGAATCACATTTTAGTTTCGGAAGACTTTTGAATACTAAATATCCAATAAAGTATCTAATGGACTGAAGTTCTATTTCAAAATTAATTTCGTTAAATGTATTGTCTATTACATCTAATTCTTCAGTTTGCAATAAATGTTGTGTTACATGCAAATCATCACAGGACTCGGATTCATTGTTTTGTTCAAGAAAATCAATTGTTACCATAATGTCACTATCTGCTTCGCAATTGGAACTGTGACTAAACTGGATTAGGTTCATAGACATTATTTTTGCTAAAATAATATTTATTTCGGATACAGATGGATTTCCATTATTGCGTCCTTTTTGGCGAATAATAGCGAAAAGATTTGCTAAAGGATGTTGAGAAAGCCTTTCAGTAAGAATAAAAAACACTCTTTCATTTTCATGTAAAAGGTCATCTGCTAATATTAATACACCTGCTAGAGTTTGTTTTATACCATCCAGAAAGTATACAGTTGGATTTATTTTCTATTTCAATGATATTACAGTAGTTAAGAAAGTATTTAATGAACTTGTGAACATCGCTGTCTATCTGTAAAGCACTTCTATAAAAAGTATTACTCTTTAATGCACCTGAATTCAAACAATAGAAAATTTTATCAATCTTTTCAAAAAATGAAGCTGTTGATAAAGCAACTTCTTTGGAATTTCTTTTAAATCGATTTGTTTCAACAGCTGATCTAATTGCTGCGACAACGGTACGACTAATACTTGAGTAGCCAGGTTAACTCGCATTTTCTCAAATGAATTAGGATTTATATGCTGAGCTGTTAATTTGACGCACATTTTAGTCCCATTTTTTTGTTCGAGCTCCCACAGTTCTCTAATTACATCCCAATCTACACGCCCTTCTGAAGTTATTATGTTTTTCTTTAATAATTGATTTCTCAATGATTTATATATTATATATTAGATGTGGAAAATCAAATAAACATATTATGTTTTTACCCCCTATAGAAATTTTTGGATTTTCAGTGGTAGCTCCCAAAAGTGAAAAACATTTTCGGTTACTAGTGTTATATATATAAAACCCTAGGTACATATACGTACCATATATGTACAAAAATCTTCACCTAAAAACCTAAAATTGGGCATATAAAAGAAAAGAAAATCATAAATTATAAAATTCAATAAACTAATCAAAACATGATTAGTTTATCATCCCAAAAGGGTGAAGAATCATCAGCAATTTTCTTCACATTCCAAACAACTCATAAAATTTTTCCCATAAAACGACTTGGGAAAAACAAAAGTTTCAGTTTACAACCCAAGTCGTTTACTTAAAAATTTCGACGACAAATTTTGCCTTCAGCAAAATTTGTCATTTCAACAATTTAATTAAAAAATAAATCAAAAAGCAAATCGTACCTTCAGTACGATTTGCCGCGAAAAATTCAATATGTATGTACATACGTACATACATATTACGATAGAAACTTTCGTAATAAGAAACGCGCGCCGCACAAATGCATTGTATGTATATGCGCGCCGCGATTTCAAACGACGGGACGGTGGCTGATGTTTTAAAAAGTGTAAGATTACATTTTCGAAGTTATCGTTCAACGCGAATAATTCTGGACATGTTTGAACAAGTCCAGAATTGAAAAAGTAAAATTTTCTCAGGATAAGAAAATGTAATGTAGCATTTCCTATCCTGAACAATGGCTCTTGATCACGATGAAGGTGATCAAGAGTTGAGTTTCAACTCTAAGTGGTTGGAAAAGACTCTCGGATGGTCTATAAGATTTAGAAAAAGAATAAGTTCGATATTTAGTCTGAATAAGTTTTTCCGGAAGTAGAACCTCGGGCGGTCTATAAGATTTAGAATAAGAATAGTTCGATATTTAGTCTGAATAAGTTAGTCCAGAATAGAATCTATAATATTGTCTAGAAACTAAGTTCAGTAAAAGAGTCCGGATAATTTAGTTAGTGTTTTTCCGGAAGCAGAATCTTTAATATTTCTAGAGAAATAAGCTCTATAGTGAAGAAATAAGATTTGTATTATATCTAAAGCAGTAAGTTCAATAAAGTAATCGTTTGAGTGGTGTGAAATAAAGAAGGTTGTGTTATTAAGCCAGAATTGGGTTAACTGAACTACAGGTGAGCGTTAAGCTTATGCAGGAAAGAGGAAGTCTTTAACCACGACGTACACTAACTTAACTCTATAACTACGATATATATATAACAAATTGGCGCAGCTGGTAGGATCAAGGAAGCTTGGTCAAGTTAAACGATCGTAATCGCTTGAAAAGCCTTGGTCCTACACGAATCTACGGGGAACCTGTGACACTAGACAAGCTATAAGGCCACGTCACCCCCAACGCTCGGGGTAGATATCATCTGTAGGCGCCTCTGCTCCACGCGAGAAAGCGTTCACCCTAGTGAGTGAAAAAAGGAACACCAACAATGGACTTTACCAGAAGCTCTTTTCCAGCATCAAGAAGGACAAGAGATAACGGACACCTACTCGCAACCAACTCCAGAAAAGATATCATCGTTCCTGGGTTGAAGGGGATTTCGAAGAAGGCTTTAAGCCCCGCTTTCAACCATATCCAGGGGAAATAGGTAGGCCAAGGCCACCCCCGGCAGCAATCAGAAGCACCAGAAAATAGAAACTTCGTTCCAGGATTGAAGGGGATCTCGAAGTCGGTAAAATCCCCCCTTTCAACCTCAGCCAAGGGAATTAAGACGGCAGGAGCCCCCTAGATGCAAAAACCATTCCAGAAGGAAATACTCCAAGAAGGCTAGAGGCTCCCCTCTTGGACAACGCGGGACGAATATGTCAGAAGAAAACTGGACACCGGCACCTGAGACAGGCACGAGATTAGACTCCATACCTTCATCCGACGCGGAGAAGTCCCCAGGTGAAAATCTTCATCACCACCGGGAAGGTACAGAAAACGCCCCAGAAGACAACCCGACACAATCAAGTAGCCAGCACAACTCAGCTTCACCCCAACAGCAAGAAACAACAGGAGTTCGCCTTCGAAGTGGTAACATTTTAAATGGTCCCACCGTAGCGAATAAAATAAGTCTAGATATGTTTTTAGATAAGTTATTAGAGATGGCACGCGAATCCGATAAGCTCACTGTCACGCACTGCGACGCTCTTGACCACAGATTAAGTCAAGGCAGAGAGCAGAGGCTGACAAAAATCGAAAAAATTAAAAAAGATACAGAGCGATTCAAACATGAGCTTATCGAATTCGCCGGGCACGTTCACTAGGTTTAGATAAGAGCTCGGCCAGTGTAGTTGTAAGCGCTCAAATTGACAGTGATATAGGTAGTGATCCCTCTGACGAGACAACCGCCGAAAATGTCCTTAGTGGCTGGCTAGAAGTATCCTTCACGGAATCAAGTCCAGAAACCACCCTTGAAACCCGAAAAGGCACAAGCAGACTACCCTACAAGCCTACTAACAAAAAGACAATCAAAATGGGAGACCATGCAAAGGTGGCCAAGCTCACGGTACAACTATTTCCTCTGTTTTTGGGTGAAAATGCCCCACAGTTAGGTCGTGAGCTACAAACATTTATTGGCTGTTGCAAACAGGCCTTACACTGTTTAAGTGAGGAAGAAAAAGCAGCCTTCCTACATATCTTGCCTACAAGACTTCGTGGCGATGCCTATCAGCTGTTTGCTTCGGACGTTCAAACTACTTTTAGTGAGGTGGAGGAATGTCTGAACAGAACCTACCTACCACAAGAATCGTACCAAGTGTTGGTCAACAAATTGATCACAATGAGGCAAAACCCGTTGGAAACTCTCACTGCCTTCACAACAAGAGTGAAGCAGTTGCTGATGCTTTGCAACGAAGCAGCGGTACTGAAATACGGCGGAACGGCAGCCCCAGCTGTGAAGACACAGTTGGCGGACTTCGCCAAGAATTCCCTCAAAAGTGGAGTGAACATTCCCCACATATGCCAGTACCTCCTCACTCTGGTAGAAAATAATCTAGAGTAGCGGATACAAAAGGCTCTAGACATGGAAAAGTGGCAAGCAGGCCCAGTTTTCGTACAAACGCCATTAACGCAACAGCCATATCCAATGGCACCAATAGATCCAAGTTTGTGAGTTCGAGCTCTTAGCCGAACTCCTTACAATCAAGCCCCACAGCCACCCAAGTATGCATCACCTCGAGCACAAGAGCCCAGGCAGTTTAATAATCCCCCACACGTACATGCTCAACCGGTACGCCCGCCATTTCCACGAAGGGATTCTAGACAACCGGATACACAAAATCTGGTACAAAATATCACTTATAATTTCTGCCAGAAGCGGGGCACACCTACACGGAGTGTCTAAAACGCAAAAACACCCCCTTCTGCTCTAACTGTAGAAGTTACGGGCATGACATTCGCGACTGTCGAAACAACCCAGCACAGTTTGCTACTCGTTTCACACGAGGATCGCCTAGCAATCCACCACAGTCAGACCCGAACAATACAAAAGGCCCCAGAGTCTTTAATATAAGACAAAAATGTGATTTTTGTGGGCGCCGTGGACACAAGATCGACGAATGTCGACAAAAGCAAAAATGGGAGAATGAAAAGCAGGCAAAGGACAAAGAGTCGACCCAAAACTCCCCGGCTCGACTATAAACCCTACCAGCAATAAACCAGGGTCTTCTCAGCTGCCCGACTTCAGTGTGCCCACCGCCAGACTTCCTCTAGACATAGGTCTAAATGGTCAGGTCCAGCTAATAGTGGACACCGGCGCTGAGATCAGTATAATTAAGAAAAAAGCTCTCAAATCTCGCGAGCTAATTAAACCCAAGAAGAAATTAACGCTTCAAAGCCCCTTTGGCACCGGAAAATCCTTAGGAAGTTGCCAAGGAAACTTCATGCTAAAAAGCAAATTATCTTGCAACTTTCAGGTGGTAAAAAACATCCCAGGTATTTCCGACGACGGCTAGCTAGGAAATGATTTCCTAGCCACAAACTGTAATGCTGAGGGACCCAACAAGTTTCTGCGATTTCCTCGGACGGAAACCAATCTAGTAGAGTTTGCTGTTCCATTAGAAACCGCATCGGACAACCCGTGTTCACGAAACACAGTCAACAAAGAGACACTGGTAGAAGATATGAAATCCGACGGGGATACACCTTCTACCCGAAGTGTTCTCAAAGCTTCTCAGTCAGAAGAAGTCAGCTGTGACTTACAAGAACGCGATAAGGGTGACTTGATTACCGAAGATCCGGCCTGTAAGACTGGACAGCATCAGGTGAATTTCAATGAACCTGTGTGCATACCAGCAAGATCTCAGATCGTAGTCAAAGCCTCGTTGAAGTTGCAGGAAGAAATTCTCAGTCTATCAAAAGAAATAGACGACGGAGTCTTCTTAGCAAACAGCTTACTCTCAGCTGGGTTAAAGGCAGTCCCCATAGGAATCCTCAACACACGTTCACACACACAGTTCACAAGTAGTTCTAAACAGCGTGAACCTACATCTGGTTCCCATTAAAGACTACACTGTCGTCCCAATCAAACGAGAGCCAGACAAAGATAGTAGCAGGTAACATCAAAATATAATTAAATCTAAGATTAAGAAAATAGGGAATAAGAGCCCCAGTCAACTAAGCAGCAATAAGAAACTGCTCAAAGGAGGCTGGCCAAATTTCAGCGTTTAAAGAATTTCATATTAACTGGCCTACAAGACCTAGAATGTTTCGTCTACGTAGATGACATCGTCATCTATGGAAATAGTCTGGCAGACCACAACGAAAAGCTTCGCAAAGTCTTTGACAGGTTAAGAGAAAATAACCTGAAACTTCAACCAGAGAAATGTCAGTTTCTCAGGCGCGGGGTAGTGTATCTAGGAGACAAATGCTCTAACCAAGGAGCACTACCTGACCCCAGCAAAACGCATGCGTCCAAACTTTCCCCATCCCTAAGACAGAAGGCAAGTGCAATCATTTTTGGGCCTTGCCAATTACTACAGAAAATTCATACCCGATTTTTCGAAAACAGTACGTCCACTAACAAACTTACTCCAAAAGGATGTAAAGTTTAAGTGAACTCAGAAATGCCAAGAGGCATTTCAAAGCATTAAGAACGCTTTAATTTCCCCTCCACTCTTAATATACCCCGATTTTTATAAACCCTTTAACCTTACCACAGACGCCAGCAGTGAGGATCTTGGAGCAGCTCTATCTCAAGGAAAGGTAGGAAGTGACCAGCCAATTGCCTACGCCAGCCGTACCCTGAACAAAGCCGAACGTAACTATTCCACTTTTGAGAAAGAGTTACTGGCTATAGTTTGGGCGACAAAAAATTTCAGGTGTTATCTGCAAGGCCGAGAATTCACGGTCTATACAGATCACAAACCACTCAAGGGTGTCTTCAGTGTTAAAGACCCCACATCCCGACTGGTGAGATTTCACCATAAACTTTCCGAGTCAGTTATAAAATTGAGTATAAGCCCGGAAAGTACAACACGAATGCCGACGCTTTAAGCCGCATTCCACGGGATAAGATCAAAGACAAGGAAACTGCAACCTTCACGGTAGAAGCTATAGTCCACCACCAAATGGACTCGGATATTCAAGAGGAAAAACACTCATCGGACCTTAAGGAGTGTCTGCAATGCAATGTTGTAACAAGAGCCCAGACACGAACAATCCAGGAAAGTGGAACAAATACAGACAGCCAGGCCAAATCAATAGAACAACAAGAGCAGACTCATCAATCAAAGGAAGCAAGAGACCTTGACAGTTCACTTAGTGCCATTCCACAAATTATAGACGAAGCACGTCCCCCCCCCCCCCCCCCTGAAGTAATCACGAGCCCAGAGGAGATTCAATTAATCTTAAAAGATTATCATGACTCTCACTTTGGCGGCCATCAGGGTGTGATAAAAACCTATAAACGGATTCGAAAAAAGTACTGGTGGAGGCACATGCTTAGTGACATCAAAAAGCACATTAAGCGGTGTGCCAAATATCAAAAAATGAAGGCCTCACCAAAGTATAAAATGCCAATGGTGATTACAGACGTAGCGGAACAACCATTCGACAAAATCTATCTAGATATAGTCGGCCCACTAGAGGAAACTGAGTCCGGAAACAAATATATATTAACATTTAAGGATAACCTCACGAAGTTCGAAGATTAGTATGCCATACCGAATGGGGAAGCTATAGCGGTGTTACATGTAGTAATAGAGGATTTCAGGCTGGGTTGGCTTATCTATTCAATCCGTAAATTAAAGTAAAATTATTCCCATGGCAAATTTTGCCTTCAGCAAAATTTGCCAGTATAAATATTTACTTTAAAAAAATAAAACAAAAGACAAATCGTACCTTCAGTACGATTTGTCGTGAAAATTTCAATATGTATGTACGAACGTACATACATATCACAAAAAAGCTTTCGCGATAAGAAGAGCGCGCCGCGAAAGTACATTGTATGTATACGCGCGCGGCATCGTGACGGTGGCTGATGTTTATAAAAGCACCAAATTTCAAGCCTCCGTCCAACGAAAAATATTCTGGACTTGTTTAATCAAGTCCAGAATAAATGAAAATTTTCTCAGGGTGAAAATGCAACTATGCATTTTTTACCCTAAACGAAGGCTCTTGATCGCGACAAAAGTGATCAAGAGCCGAGTTGTTTTTAAAACTTGAATAACGGCGGTTCATGGAGTTGGTTTGAAAATCTCGTAAAATCGGAATAAAATTAAAAATGTTTCTACGTAAGAGTTGGTTTGAAAATCTCCTAAAATAGGAGTAAAATTAAAAACGTTTCTACGTAAGAGTTGGTTTGAAAATCTCGTCAAAAACGGAGTAAAATTAAAAAAGTTTCTACGTACGAGCGGGATTGCTAATTTGAGTAACGGCAATTAAAAAACAAAAGAAAGGGAATTTAAGAGTCGAGTTTTTGAATAAAAGTAGTCTAGTGTTTTTACAGAATAGGAAGATACACGGCGATTGTGATTGATAAGAGTGGTTTTGAATCTGGGTCTCGGTTGAGTAATAAAAAAAAAAGTTAAAATAGAAAAAGTTAAAAGATCAGAAATTTATGACAACAAAAAAATTGTACAACAAGAATTGTGGTGAAAACAAAAGAATTAAAATAAATTAGAAAACAAAATATTAAAAGAAAAGTGTTTTGGATACAATACCCGCCATCCCCACAAAGGTACGTAACAAAATTGGCGCAGCCGGTAGGATAGAGGAAGCCTACTTGAAACAAACAAAAGTATAAGCGCTCGAAAACCCTCTATCCTACGAATCAAAAGGAGTTGAGGACGAAATCGAATACTGGGCAAGACACCCTACCCTTCGCCTGAAGTTGAGTCTGGCTTCAGGAGTATTTCGATCTAGTCGGCTCCCAACGCTCGGGGTCGGACAGCTTTAACTGCCTCTGTTTGAAAAAACACGCAGTTACCCCCTCATCAAAGCACAAAGTGCCAACGTGGGACAATAGCGGGCTTCATCCCAGCCCAGGAACATAAGACGACCATAGCCGAAAATCTCAAAGCGAAACTTGAAGGAAGAGTCCTCAACTGACAATCTGCGATCCGGAGCTGAAAGGGACTTCGAAGTAGGCAACGCGCCCCCCTTTCAGCTTTTATCCACGGGAATTTAAGAAGGTCACGCCCCCCCCCCCGGCAGCAAAAGAACTTCACTCACAAAAACCAGCGATCCTGAATTGAGAGGGACCTCGAAGAAGGCAATAAGCCCCCCTCTCAATTTGAACCAAGGGAACTAAGACGCCAGAAGCCCCCCTAGCTGCAAATTCTACATACGGTGGTGCATGAGCGAGGAAAGCTCCCACCAGGAGACGCCGCCGGAAATCTCACCAATTCTGCCAACTCCACAACAATCTTCCTCACAGGGCGAAGCACAGGAAGATCCGTCCCGGTACGAAGGAGGCAACGAGGGAGCAACATCTGCAACAGAGGGTGCTAATCAAACAGCCCCAACAAATTCAACAGCACCAGGAGTAACATTAAGGAGTGGGACAATCCTTACAGGTCCCCCACAAGTAAGACCTTCTAATTTAAACTTAGAAAATTATTTAAAATATCTAGAGGGGAAAGTGCGAGACTCCTCCGAACTTTCTGCTATACAGTGCGATTCTATCGATAAACAGCTCAAAAAGACCCGTGAACGGCGTCTTGAGCAAATCGCGCAATTCAAAGAAAGTACGCAAAAATTTAAAGAAAGCTTAAAGCAGTTTGGGGAACTCTCGCACTCTCTCGAAATAGAAATTAAAAATAATAGTGTAAAATTAAGAGAAAGTGCCATTGAAGACAGTGTCAGTGATTCCACCGTGAGTGAAATCCTTTTAAATTGGCTGGGCGACTCCCTTCTGGAAACCAGCATAGAAGAAACTAGCTCCCCAAAAGTATCAAGCTTTAGCTTCAGAATCCCCAATATAAACATGGCAGATTACGCGAAAATCGCCAAGTTAACTGCCCAACTCGTTCCCCTATTCTCGGGAGAGCAGCACCCAAAATTGAGCCTGGAGCTCCAAACTTTCCTAGGATGCTGCAGGCAGGTAATCCAGTGCATTTCGGTGGAGGAACTATCGGCATTTTTGCAAATCTTCCCCACCAGACTTCGAGGCGAAGCTTACCAGCTGTTTGCCTCAAATATGCCTACTACTTTCAAAGAGGTAGAAGAACGGCTAAATCGTACATACCTGCCTAGGGAAACTTACCAGGAACTGGTAAATAAATTAATCACTACAAGGCAGTATCCTTTGGAAAATCTCACAGCCTTCACGGCACGAGTAAAACAAATGCTGGCACTCTGTAATGAAGCAGCAGAGTCCAAATATGGTGCTACAGCAGCCCCCGCTGTGAAAACACAGCTAGAAGACTTCGCTAAAAACGTACTAAAAACAGGAGTCAATAACCCGTATATGTGCCAATACCTTCTGACCATGACAGACGGCACGGTGGATGACGTCGTACAAAAAGCACTTGACATGGAGCGTCTCCAGCAAAGTGCTCTATTTCTGCAACCTCCAGGGCACTTTCAATTCAGTACAGTGCAGAACCCAATACCACAGGCAACAAATGCACCTGTGATAAGTAATCCACAAGGGATTCTAAATAATTCGCCTGCAAATCACCCCATATATAATCCAGGCATAATAACATTCGCACAGGATACCTGGCAAAACAGTGTGCCCACAAATGCAAGCACCAGTACATTTCCATCACAGTTCACACAGGCAAATATAAAACAGGAGCCAAAATCACCAAATAGAAATTTTAATGTAAACAATAAAAATAATTATTTAAATAAAATTACTTGTAGTTTTTGGAATTTAAGAGGCCATGCATACGCAGATTGCCTCAAACGTAAAAATACTCCGTAGTGTGTGAACTGCAAAATGTACAACCACGATATACGTGACTGCAGGAGGAACAACAACAATATTCAAAGATCAAGCAACAATGGTGGACCATCGAATCAACGCCCTAGAGAGCCGCAGAATTCCAATAACAATTCCAGAGTCTATAACGTGCGTAAAAAGTGCGAATTTTGTGGTCGTTCTGGACATGCAGTAAATAACTGCCAACAAAAACGTAAATGGGAGGCCCGGAGTCAGGGAAACGACGTACAGTCGACCCAAAACTCCCGGCTCGACTATAAATCCCTCATCTAATAAAATATGGTCCCCTCAGCAGCCCGATTCCAGTGTCGCTACAGTAAAACTTCCCTTAGACATTGGCCTGCACGGCCAAACTAAACTAGTAGTAGACAAAGGCGCTGAGGTTAGTATAATAAAGAAAAGGTCATTAAAATATCTCAAAGAAATTAACCACAATGAGGCATGTACACTTCAGACCCCATTTGGTACCGCAAAGACGCTGGGAAATTGCCAGGGGAAACTTCGTTTTCAAAAACAAAATTCCCTGCAAGTTTCAAGTCGTAAAGAACTTGCCTGGTCTTTCCGATGATGAACTTCTAGGAAATGATTTCCTAGCAAAAAACTGTAACGTTGAGGGTCCTAATAAGGCACTAAGGTTTCCTCGCACGGAAACTAATCCAGAAGAATTTGCTTTACCATTAGAGTTTGAAACGGACAAGCTACATTCTGAAAAAGCAGTCGAAGTAAGAACACTTGCAGAAGAGGTAGAGTCTAACCAGGCTGAACTATCCACGTGCAGTGTCTTCAAGGCTTCTCAAACGAGAAAAGCTGGCTGCCAAGCTCCAAAAGAGCCCAAGGAATGTGAAAAAGGCTGTCTGGGCGAACAAGAGACCGATGAAATCAGGCAGCAATTGGTTACCTTTAAGGAACCAGTCTGCATACCAGCCCGCTCTCAAATTGTTGACCTAGTCCCGTTACAAACTCAAGAAGAAATGCTCTGTTTATCACAAGAGATAAGCGATGGAGTCTTCTTGGCAAACAGTTTACTGTCATCTGGAGAAGAATTAGTGCTGGTCAGTATTCTCAACGCTAACAGTAATCAAGTAGTCATACATAGCTTAAAGTTACAGCTATTCCCCATAAATGACTACACAATAGTCCCATTAACGCCCACAAAAGACCAGAAAAGAACTCACATTCCACTACAAAATTTAGAGGCAATATCAAACACTACAAGAGACGGAACTGAGTGTCTAAAGCCTGCCAAAAAGGTGCATATAACTCTTCCGTCCAAAATCCCGAGGCATAAATCACTCTTAAATAAACAACCGCCATATAAGAACGGTAGCGAGTCGCTAAAGCCTATATTAAAGGTGCATATTACTCCACCGTCACACAACACAAAACATTCTACATGGTCAAAAAGCAGTAGCATTGACGCGCATGAGTATCCCACACAACCTAAGGCAAAGACCACACAGGTATACCAAACTCAGCCGTCAACAAAGCAGGAAGCAAATACCCTGCCAATTACTAAGAACAACGAAATAAAGCCTCGAAAGGAATCACAGAAGCCTCATCTATTTACAGGTCAAAAACCTAAAAGGAAGAATAAGTCAAACCAAGGTTCAGCCGAAAAAAAGGCCAATTTTACAACATGTACGATATCTATACCCGGATAATGAGACTCCGGACGACCCAAAACAATACCCGCGTATTTCTAGGCTAGAGCAAGAACTCAGCCTAGACCCTAATTTAACCGCGGTAGAAAAAATTTCGATATCAGAACTCTGCGAAGAGTATAACGATATCTTCTTCCTCAAAGGTGACAAACTCACCTACACAAATGCGATAACGCATAATATTCCATTGGTGCAAGATCAAGCACCAATCAATCAAAAAATGTACCGCTTACCTGAAACACAGCGGAAAGTCATTAACGAGCAGCTAAAAGAAATGCTAGACAGCGGGATAGTCCAGTCTAGTAAAAGCCCTTGGAATTCACCTCTACTAGTTGTCCCCAAGAAAGCGGGACCTGACGGTGAAAAAAGGTGGCGCGTCGTTGTCGATTTTCGTAAATTAAACGAAAAGACAATTGGAGATGCATTCCCACTACCCCGAATCGAGCATATTCTCGACCAACTAGGTCACGCAAGGTATTTCACCACACTCGATTTGGCCAACGGCTATCACCAAGTTCTTGTCGACAAAAAAGATCGACATAAAACTGCTTTCAGCACAAGTTATGGGCACTACGAGTTCAAGCGTATGCCATTCGGGCTCAAAGGAGCCCCCGCCACATTTCAACGCCTAATGAATTTCGTCCTGACAGGCCTACACGGCCTCGAATGTTTTGTCTACCTAGATGACATTGTCATCTATGGTAAAAATTTAAATGACCACAACGAAAAGTTGAGGAAAGTCTTCAATAAGTTGAGAGAAAACAACTTAAAACTGCAGCCAGAAAAGTGCCAGTTTCTACGAAGAGAAGTTGTTTACCTAGGACATAAATGTTCTAGCGAAGGAGCCCTGCCAGACCCAAGTAAGATGGCCTGCGTCCAAACATTTCCTGTTCCAAGAACAGTAAGGCAAGTTCAGTCATTTTTAGGACTTGCCAATTACTACAGGAAATTCATTCCAGACTTCTCCAAAATTGTACGTCCAATCACAAATTTACCCCGAAAGGATGTAAAATTCACTTGGACAGAGAAATGCCAAGAAGCATTTCAAAGCATAAAAAATGCTTTAATTTCTCCACCACTTTTAATTTACCCCGATTTTTCGAAATCTTTTAATCTTACTACGGACGCAAGTAACGAGGCTCTAGGAGCTGTTCTTTCCCAAGGAGAAGTCGGAAAGGACCAGCCCATTGCCTATGCAAGCCGCACATTAAACAAAGCCGAAAGAAATTACTCTACTATAGAGAAAGAGTTATTGGCTATTGTCTGGGCTACCAAGAATTTCAGGTGCTATCTTCAAGGCCGGAAATTCACGGTCTATACTGACCATAAACCTCTCAAAGGTGTCTTCAATGTGAAAGACCCTACTTCCCGTTTGGTGAGATTTCACCACAAATTATCTGAATTCGATTACAACATCGAATATAAACCAGGGAAGTACAACACTAATGCCGATGCACTAAGTCGCATCCCTCTAGCATTAAATGAAGACAGTTTAGGCAAGTCCTTAACGGTAGAAGCCCTAGTCCACCACACGATGGACTCAGATGTGGAGGAAAACAATTCCACAAATAATAATAGAAAGAAGAAATCCGCTCATTGTTTCGTCGTGACTCGAGCTCAGAAGCAAAAGGCTCAAGAGACATTAAATAGCTCCAGTGTGGAGACAGAAGAGCACACGAAGGCGGGCCAAAACGAAATGCAACACACTGAGGCGGAAACACTAAACCCAGCATCGCTTGAGCAAAAAGTAAGTATTGGCAAGACACCCGAAGTTATCACGAGCGCTACGGAAATCCGGACAATCTTAAAAGATTATCACGATTCTCCATTTGGTGGCCATCAAGGTGTCATAAAAACTTACAAACGCATAAGACGCAACTATTGGTGGAGGCACATGCTTAGCGATATTAAAAAATACATTAAAAAATGCCCAAAGTGCCAGACGATGAAAGCATCTCCACAATATAAAATGCCAATGGTTATCACGGACATCGCAGAGCAACCGTTCGACGAAGTTTACCTCGATATTGTAGGTCCATTAGAAGAGACCACATCAGGTAACAAATATATCTTGACCTTCCAAGATAATTTAACAAAATTTGTCGACTGGTATGCAATACCTAATGCAGAAGCAGTCACAGTAGCGCAAGTTTTCTTTGATGAAATCGTTACGCGCTATCGCATACCCAAAAGAATACTCACCGATCAGGGAACAAATTTCCTGAGTGAATTATTCAAAAGAGTATGTAAGCTTTTAAAGGTAAAGAAGTTACAGACTTCGGCATACCACCCACAGTCTAACGGAGCAATAGAGCGTGCCCACACACCGCTGATTGAATACCTGCGAACAATCGTAGATGAAA
Organism: Dioctria linearis; assembly: GCA_963930735.1. Lineage (NCBI taxonomy): Eukaryota > Metazoa > Arthropoda > Insecta > Diptera > Asilidae > Dioctria > Dioctria linearis. Next base: position 118,543,264 of record OZ005740.1, on the reverse strand, counting down.
ATCCCAAAACATGGGTCCAATACCTACGAACCGCTGCATTCGTGTATAACAATAGTGTACACGAGGGTACTAAACTTACCCCAATTTACTGCCTATACGGCTTTACAGCGGACGTCCCATCAAATTTAAAACGGGATCCCGAACCCGTTTACAATCATGAGAGTTATTATCATATACTGAAGTATAAGCTCCAAAAATCATATGCCGCGGCAAGAAAGAACTTATTGGCAAGTAAACAGCGCTCAAAGGGGTACTACGATAAGACAGTACGGCCCCTAACTTTCCATGTAGGAGATAAGGTCCTCATTAAAAACGAAAGCAGGAAACATAAGCTTTCCCCCAAATCTGGATAGGACCGTATCAGGTAACTGCTATACCAAGTGGAGTGAACACCACAATAAAAATTGGTAAGCGTATTGTAACGGTACATAACAACTGTCTAAAACCATACTTCGAATGAAATAAACATGTTGTCACAGAACCAGGTTGACTCATATTCCTACTCTGTTTGTTTCAAATTAATCCCATTTTAACGGCTCTCAGGAACACTTGCGGTGGAGCCACTCCACTTCCTGGTCTAATAACGGCATGAAATAGGTAAAGTCATACTTAAAGGAATATTTTCATCCTCCGAATTGTCCACAGAAATGGCGCTACAAATTATTACAATTGCTATCCTCATCCAGTACGTGACAGGAGAAATCGCCGACAAACCCTATGCTATAACCAAGCTAAATAGCTCGGGCATATTTTTCGAGGATCTAGGAAGCCTCATGGTGTATCATAACACTTGGAATGTTCTCACTGAGATAGACTTGGATGAGTTAGACACGCAGATAAAACTAACGGAACATGCAGAACATTTGGTGCATAAACTCTGCATAAATATCACGGACAAAGAAGACCTGTGCAACGTGCAACAACTACACATACACGCTATAATAGATAGCGTACAAAAGCGCACGAGAACCATTAAGGAATTAGTTCCAGGAAGGCGTAAGGCCAGATCACTATTCGACGGAATAGGCAATGCTATGCACTATTTATTTGGTACCATGGATAGTAACAACGAGAAGCAGATATACAGCCGCTTAGATGAAATTGAATCGAACACACAAGCCCTAGCCGAGCTAGAGAATTAACAAATAAGTGTGGTTAAAACTACCTTGGAACAGATTCAAAAACCATTGGCTATGTTAATGGATCGTCAGCAAAACATAGCACACCAGATTAACGATCTGCATACTGTGACCGAGGACCTAAACAGGAGGCAACTAAGACAAGAGATTATATCAAGCTTATTGCTCCAAATGATCGAAGTCGAATACCGTCAACAAGCCCTCCTTGACATTATAATAGCCACTAAAGGCAACCATATTCACCCACTCCTCGTGTCTCCCAAAAATCTGCTGGACGTGTATCGTAAATCAACTTCGAAATGTCTAAACGACCAAAATTGCCTATCGATTCTGTACCAATCAGCAGGAGCCCAGTCACGCCTTATGCAGAACAAATTGGTGGTGAGGATAACTCTCCCAATTTTTGATTCCCCCAAAATGAGGCTACGGCAAGTCCGATGCTTCCCAGTACCACAACCAGCAAATTATTCCATAATCCCTGACCCTGGATACTCTTGTGTGGCAAATAGCGCTCGCACACAGGAATTCCTCTTATTAAAAGGCGAGGATATGAAAAGCTTCAAGAAAGTCACTCATAGCCTGGAGGAAAATACATATATAGGTCGACTAAATACCCCCATAATTAAGGCAACCACCTCGGATGAATGTATAGTGAAAGTGTTGTACAATCCTTTAAATGAGGTTCCCAAGTGTAGGTCTAGAGTACAAGTTCCCCAAAAAGACATGTTGATAAAGTTAAACAAGCCCAATGCGTGGCTATTTTCGTTTATTACCTCCACGGTACTACATATAACATGTCAAGATCACTTTGCCATCTCAAAATTAGAGGGGCAGGGGATACTAGAGATAACGCAACCATGTCAGGTGCAAATAGGGGAAAAGGTGCTAAGGTACGAGGTGAAAATAAACACCCTCTCAAAATTACTCAGCCTAAACAATTTCCTGAGCTGAATCATTCATCACTCAACCTGAATCTAGCCGAAATTTTACCCACGTCTCAAAACCAAAGTGTACAAACCGAAATCATAACAGGGCACGATATCAATAAATCAATCTATACTGGCACACATTCGATGGAAGATATCCAGCACAAGTTAGACCAGTATAGTAACAAGGTATCAAGCAGACAATCCCATATCCTGTCCACAACTTCACTATCATTTACGAGCCTACTAGTTCTGGCCATAATGATCGCTGTGGCTGTAAAATATCTTAACCCTGTTGTCATCAAGATGAGACAACAGAGAAATCAACCACAAGGTAACCCCGAAATTTCATCAGAGGGAATTCCTTTAGAAGAACGAACTCCTGCTCCCCAACCCAGTTTAAGGCGAGCCAGAAGCCTCTCTAAAACAAAATCAGTCCAAATCGTTTAAAAAATGGAACACGGACACTGTTAACATGGATCACCAAATCAAAGCCAAATTTAAACAAAATGAGTAGCCCTGGTACACTATATACAAAAAGTATATAGAATTAAAAATAATTAGATTAGTAATACTAAAGAAAAACTTTGTTAGAATTAATGCTACATAAACATAAAATAAGAAAAATAAAGTAGCATACCGTACCTACTCGAACAGTAACAGGTAAAAGAAAATGAAAAATAATTTAAAATCAGGTACATAAAAAAGGCATTAAATTTAATTATTAAATAGTCGGTAAGCTAATAGTTTTAAAAGAAATTAGTTAAACATAAATAAATAAATATGAAAATAAATAGAAATAAACAAAAAAAAAACACAAAATTATATTAAAACTAAATAATAAATGAATAACAAACTAAATTGTAGAAAAGAAAAAAGATGAAGCAAACCATACTAACAATGGTTAAAAAAACAAAAAAAATGTATAAAAAGCATGCAGGACAGGCAGTAAGGCCGAAATAGGTTATGTACTACATAAATATACATACGTACATGAAAATAAAGTGACATTAGAATTAAAGATTTATAAAAATAGAGTAAGGTACTAAAAATAGATAAAATGTTTCTTAAAAGTAGAAATAAAGAATAATTAAAAAAAATTAGATTATAACCTACCAGGCTACTACCATTAGAAAAATAAATAAGCCGTAAATAGGCTAGAAAAAGAAAATTTTTAAAAATTAGCATTAACAAGAACATGCTATAACAAAGATAAAAGGAAGAACCTTTCAGAATAAAAGTTATATTAAACAAAATAATTTTGGAAAACCTAGCCGAACCAACCGAGACCCGACCCGCCAAACTAGTACCAATCTCACCAGACCTAATAGACCTAAAAGCAAAACAAATTCGAGAAAGAATAAAATAATAAAATTAAAGTAGCACTAATGATCTATAAGGTACAACAACGGTAACGTAAAATACATTACATAAATTCAAAAATAATAAAATTCAAATCAGAAGTAATTAGCATATAAAAGAGAAAAAATAATAAGAAATAATACAATAAAACAAAAACAAAAAAAAAGGGGTTGACCAGGCCACAAAAGGGTTTTAACACAAAAAAAAAATTTTTTGTATGTCGAAAATATAAGCTAGAGTAACAAATAAATAGATATTAGCAAAAACTAATGTTAGCTTGAAAAATAGGTACTTGTTAATTAATTAAAAATGCATTAGTATTTAAGAGAACATGCTAAAACTTTGTAAACCAAAACCGCAACCACTCAGAAAGTAACCAACCCAAGAAACCTGAAAAACGAAAGGTACTAAAAAATAAAAGTCGAGGCGATTTAGGAATAGTTTTTACGTTTTATTGAAAAATAAAAAACACTCGACCAAGATACAATTTTTAAAATAAAAAAAAAGGGGGTACGAGGAAAAATAAAACAATTTTTCTTAACGTCAAAAGTACATCAAGAATCGCTATCATCCTCATCCCAGTCTACTGGACCTCCAGCGGGGGGCGGGGTCGCCGTATACTTCCTCACGAGGGATGTTACGGGGGAAGAAAAGACCTCGTGACAGCATACACAAAGCCCGTGCTGTCCGAACAGGTTGACGGCTCCACCTGCAACAAACAGAGTAAATATATATATAGCAAAACAAATTTCTCGTATCCAAAGAAACGAATGCTTACCTGCTACAGTCCAGGACTGCCCACGGTGGGGGTAGAGAGGAAGATTTACTGTATAGTGGCGTCCTACAATTGCCTCCGCTCCCCAGGCGGTGAAATGGCGCTGACCTCGCTCGCGAAGCACCAAACGGATGGGACCCTGCCACCCGGGTACTACGTGCAGCACATATATACTGTAAGTGACCGGGGTAAGTCCCACCGGGCTGAAGAAGGGTTCGTGATCAACTTTAACGCGAAACAGCATTTTTAGATTCTCGACGACTCGGGTTTGAATTAAAAAAATAACTCGTGGTTGATTCAGAAAAGGTCCACTCGCGAATGATCAAAGTGTAACAATTCAAAAGTTAGATAAGATCGTTGCTGCAACAGAGTGCCAGATCCAAAATAAACCAAGGGAATATCGAATACCAACAGATAAGAATTCCAATCTGGTACCCAATACGAAGATCTTACTTTGCTAGGACAGAACCCCTTCCCCCGAGAGTTATTCCTCTCCAAAGAATAACTCTTAACTTTTAGGGGGAGGGGAGGATTGTTACATGCAGTAAAAGAGGATTTCAGGCTGGGTTGGCTTATCTATTCAATCCGTGAAGAAAATTGCGTCAGCAATTTTCTTCACATTCCATAAATTAAAGTAAAATTATTCCGATGGCAAATTTTGCCTTCAGCAAAATTTGCCAGTAGAAATATTTACTTTAAAAAAATAAAGCAAAAGACAAATCGTACCTTCAGTACGATTTGTCGTGAAAATTTCAATATGTATGTACGAACGTACATACATATCACAAAAAAGCTTTCGCGATAAGAAGAGCGCGCCGCGAAAGTACATTGTATGTATACGCGCGCGGCATCGTGACGGTGACTGATGTTTATAAAAGCATCAAATTTCAAGCCTCCGTCCAGCGAAAAATATTCTGGACTTGTTTAATCAAGTCCAGAATAAATGAAAATTTTCTCAGGGTGAAAATGCAACTATGCATTTTTTACCCTGAACGAAGGCTCTTGATCGCGACAAAAGTGATCAAGAGCCGAGTTGTTTTTAAAACTTGAATAACGGCGGTTCATGGAGTTGGTTTGAAAATCTCGTAAAATCGGAATAAAATTAAAAATGTTTCTACGTAAGAGTTGGTTTGAAAATCTCGTAAAATCGGAGTAAAATTAAAAACGTTTCTACGTAAGAGTTGGTTTGAAAATCTCGTCAAAAACGGAGTAAAATTAAAAAAGTTTCTACGTTCGAGCGGGATTGCTAATTTGAGTAACGGCAATTAAAAAACAAAAGAAAGGGAATTTAAGAGTCGAGTTTTTGAATAAAAGTAGTCTAGTGTTTTTACAGAATAGGAAGATACACGGCGATTGTGATTGATAAGAGTGGTTTTGAATCTGGGTCTCGGTTGAGTAATAAAAAAAAAAGTTAAAATAGAAAAAGTTAAAAGATCAGAAATTTATGACAACAAAAAAATTGTACAACAAGAATTGTGGTGAAAACAAAAGAATTAAAATAAATTAGAAAACAAAATTTTAAAAGAAAAGTGTTTTGGATACAATACCCGCCATCCGCACAAAGGTACGTAACAGCGGTAATGCAAATTTTCTTCGACGAAATCGGCACGCGCTACCGCATTCCCAAATGAATAGTCACCGATCAGGGAAGTAATTTCCTGAGTGACCTATTCAAAAAGTTATGCAAACTCCTCAGGATAAATAAGCTGCAAACCTCTGCTTATCATCCCCAATCAACCGGAGCACTCGAACGTGCACATAGACCATTGATTGTATACCTACGAGCTATAGTGGACGAAAATCCCAGCTCATGCGAGAGTTATCTGCGAACCGCTGCTTTCCTGTACAATAACAGTGTACACGAAGGGACAAAATTAACTCCCATGGACTGCCTCTACGGCTTTACAGCGGACGTTCCGTCCAACTTAAGGCGAGATCCTGAACCCCTTTATAATCAGGAGAGCTACTACCATATTCTCAGGTATAAGCTTCAAAAGTCATACGCCATGTCACGGAAAAATCTACTGATGAGTAAACAACGCTCGAAAAATTACTATGACAAAGCTGTACGTCCCCTGACATTTCTCAGAGGAGACAAGGTTCTATTCAAGAGCGAGAGTCGTAAACATAAGCTCTCCCAGATATGGGTAGGACCCTATACGGTAACCGGCATTCCCAGCTCAGTTAACGCAACAATTAAAATTCTTGAACGAGAGGTGACGGTACACAACAATCGCCTAAAACCTTTCTACGAATAACATGGTGTCAATATAATTTAAGTAATTCAAAGATACATATATAATAGCATGTAAGCTACAAAGTCAACAAAAAACCCATTTTAATACCCTCTCCTATCCTCTCCTAGATAACAATGCAGTCAATAATTTTCTACGGAATTTTCCTGACCACGATAGGAGTCCGCGCTGAAGAACCTTATTCAATCACTCCCCTAAATAACACGGGAGTACTATTTAAGGATCTTGGAAACTTATCGGTTTACCACGACACTTGGAGCATCATCACTGAGTTAGATCTGGCCGAGTTGGACAATCAGACAAAACTGGCGGAACGCGCGGGGCACTACGTACATCAATTATGTGGTAACCAATCTTTTGATCAAGATCTACGTGCCCTACAAACCAAACATGTACATGCCTTAGTGGAAAACATCCAGAGACGCACCAATGTCATTAAAGAGGCAGTGCCTAAATCACGCAAGCCCCGATCCATCTTTGATGGGATAGGTAATGCGATGCACTATCTCTTTCGCACTATGGATAACGGAAACGAACAAGAGGTGTACAGCCGACTAAGCGAATTAGAGTTAAATCCTCAAACCTAGTGATGGGCGATGTTCATTGCTGTTTCCAAAACATCGATGTTTGGGCTCTCGATGTTCGATATTTTTTCATCGATGTCGATGCACTAAAACATCGACCTACATCGATGTTTTCCTTTCGATGTTAGGGAATTACATGCTTCTTACCGTAAAGGAATAAATGCATACTGTAAAACGCAAATAAAATTCAAAAAGGATTATTTAGATTTGAAAAAAGTACGTATAGTTCAATCAAATTTTCGTGGTAAAACGGAAAGAGAAATAGTGAAATTATTGTCCATTTCATTTTCAAAGTATCGTTACAATTGATCATCATTAGTTTTTATTTGGGCTGGGGACAGAAAACATTGTTCGGGGGAACCAATCAGAATTCTTTTAAATACTTGCGAGGACAAAAGCAGAGTGACCTTACACCACACTGCTGTCACTGACTCAATGGAGGCCAACGAAGTTAGTCCACAGGAGAGTGATACAGGTTTGCTTATTATTTTTTGTTGTCCAACTTGGAGTGCCACACACGAACGCTTTTTCTCCACACACTGTCAAACTTGCTGTCCAACATTAGGATAGGAACACATTTCAGGAGCTGCTAGAACTATTAATTGTTATCATTTCTTCAATAGATTTCACTCAAGAATGACGAATGCATGACAAACATCGCCCCACATGGTTCAATATGTTGTCATACTCGTAGCCCCGCCACTAAAATCAAACAATTTGATTTTCGTCCAACCGCTTGACATACGTATCACACCACAAACAGGCCCAAACACGACCAAATCTGCGTGACAACATAGTTGTCCTACTCGAGTTGGCCAACTTGCGTAACTGTGTATGGGCCCCTTAAGAAAACGTCTACCTGCAACAAAGTTCATTTTATGTCCTAATCACATCCGCCTGGTCATTGAAAAAACAACTGAAGCATCGGAAGGAAGTTCGGAATGTGGGCAATCGGAAATACCGCTTTATTTAAGCGCTTCTTTGGAACTACTTCATATTAATCCTTTGGAATGATGGCAGCGTCACCAACTTATATATCTCAGCTTATCACGCCTTGCAGCAAAAATGTTGTCCTTTGTGGCTACTTCCTTGCCAGCCGAATGTCTGTTCTCTAAGGCAGGCGAGACTATAACTCAAAAGAGAAACAGTTTGCAGGGAAAACGCCTTTGCCAGTTATTGTTTCTTCAGTCTGTAGATAAGAAGTTTTCAGACTTGTAATTTTTCATATTTATTTAATTCATTTATGCGTTATTTTTAGGAAACTTTTAATTAAGAATTGAAGAGGTACTTTTTTTGTTTTTGTTATCTTTATTAAGCTATTAAAGCAATAAAAAAATCTAAACTGAAAAACACAGCATTTTTTCTATGATCTACCAGTCAGACATTTGTTCAGAGTGTTTAAAAATCATTAACATCGATGTGGTTTGTACATCGATGTTATATGATCGATATTATCGCCACATCGATGCTTGTTGGGCGATGTCAACATCGATGTTCCGTTCCGATGTCCCAGCACTTCTCAAACCTTAGCTGATCTGGAAAAGCAACAGATCAGCGTAATAAAAATCACGTTTGAACAAATTCAAAAACCCCTATCCTCACCGTCTGAACGACAACATCAGATAACCAATCAGATTAACCATCTGCAGAACACAACGGATGATTTGATAGCCCAACAAATAAGACAAGAGATCGTTTCTAGTCTGACACTACAAATGATAGAGTTGGAATTTAGACAACAACCTCTACTGGACATAATAGTGTTCAGCAGAGATAATCAAATTCATTCCCTTTTAATTTCCCCGAATCTCTTGCTAGAGATTTATCACAAATCTCACTCCACTTGTCCCAATCTGCAGGACTGCTTATCAGTTCTGCATCAAACAGCAGCAGTCAAGACACATTTATTACAGGACAAATTAGTTATCCGAATCAAACTTCCCATATTTAATATTCCCAGGATGAAAATCCAACAGATTAGAGGTTTTTCCATGCGGGTGGACTCAGACCACTCATTAATACCTGATATCGAATTTTCCCATATGGCAAGTCAAATCCAGACCCAGGAATTTCTGTTGCTGAAGCCAGAAAACCTGAGATCTTTCAAAAAAATTTCAAAGGGAATCAATGAGGACACGTGGGTTGGTAAGCTGAATACACCAATCACCAAGGCTACAAAAACAGATGAATGTGTTATTAAACTTTTACTCAATCCACTGGGCGAGCACTTACAATGTAGCATCAGAGCTCAAATTCCCCCAAGAGACACAATAATTAAACTCAATAGACCAAATTTGTGGCTGTACTCCTTAACCGAAACCACTATAGTACAAATAACCTGTACACAAAAGTTGCTCACTCATCGTCTCGCTGGAGAAGGAATCATGACCGTCAACGAACCATGTTCCTTGCAAATAGGGCCTCACACTCTGTATTACGAAGCAAAAAATCTGCATCCGCTAAAAGTTTTCCAACCAACCTACTCCCCAGGCACAAATGAAACTCAGGATGAATTGGCAGAATATATGTCCAAGATATCCGTTCCAAAAAACCTTGAGAAACAACCAACGTTACTCCTCGGAGATGATACAAACCAACGTATCCACCTAGATACAAAATCTCTAGACGAAATCCGTACCAAAGTGAACAACATTCACTTTGGACCAAAGGCCAAGATTCCTCATATACTTTCTATCACATCCTTATCAATGACAGGACTCTTGTTGCTAATTGCATCTGTAGTGGCAGTAGCAAAATATGTAGTCCCGGCATTAATGGCATGGATTGCTAAACGCAGACAACAGCTCACAGCTGAAAACGTTCCTATGGAACCGGTTTACGCAACACCCCAAGAAAAATTAAAACGTACTCAAAGTCTCCACAGAGTGAGATCTATACAAGTAGTATAATCAAAAAGATCTATACTCGTTGGTTGGCCCCCGTCTCATTCTTTTGTTACTGACACAACACTCTATCCTTTCAATACACTGGTTTCAGTAAATAAGTTAAAAATATAGTAGCGAATAAGAGATAAAGCGACCACATAAAATTAATAGCACATAAGAGTCAAATTTGTTTAGTAGTACTTAAGAATAATGTTGATAACATCAAATAGGACATAACCAAGTAGGAATAATAAATGAAATAAACAAAAAATAAGATAATAAATAGAAGAAAGAAAGCGTAAGATAATAGAATTAAAACATAAAAAATATAACCGAAATTTATTTACATAGAATAATAATAATAAAAGTAATAAGTAAATAATATTTAGTAACATTAAGTATTACATAGAAAAAATTAGCTAACTAGTAAGATATAGACATAAATACATACAATTAGACTAAATAGAAATGTATTGTACTAAGGTTATAAATAGGAGATAGCAACTTACATTAGCAGAAAAATAGAATAAGAAGTTAACAAATAAGACATTAACAAGGATAGCAAAAACAAACTAATACAGCTAACCAACAATAAGAATAAACACCAAAAATAGACAGTACTTTCTTAAAAACCCCTAGTATAGATGAGCAAGGAAATATAACTCCCTAGAATTTCATACATAACGTAGAATAAATCAATAACGTAGGTTAATTAAACAACTTAGAGATAATCAGGCAACGTAGAGTAAGTGAATATTTAGACTCCGGTATAAGATAAGTCTAACAACGAATTATAAGCCGCCAACACAGAAACCAACATACGAGAAAACTCAACTCCCTGCCCAGAGCCCCTTGAACCATTTTCGCCAACCCAAATATAAGCAAAACCTGGAAAACAACCAAAACAACAAAAAATAAATAAATGGAGTACATTGAGTATAAAACTTTATTAAAATCAAAAAATACAAATATTATATTAATAGCCAAAAATTAACAAAATTTAAATCACCAAAAATTTAGAAAAAAACCAAAAAAAAAAAATACTCTTAAAACTAGATTTCAAAAAAATTTAGGGGAGACTCTTGGGAAATGTCCCGGACCATCCACGAACCTGAAAAGATAAAAGAAAAAAAACTGTTTTGGAATCACATCTGGAAATAACTTACATGAAGTATCCTTCATACATTCAGGCCTGGTTGACACTTCGGCCGGTCCGCACTCGGCATCCCAGTCCTCCTGGGTATGACTAGGTCATTCTCCAGGCAGATCCCAGTCTTCCTGGGCGGGAACGGACGAAATATCCCAGGTCTCCTCAGAGGCGAGACTCGGCGCTGCACCCGGGAGATCCAATTCAGATCCGGAAGAACCGACCCAGGTCGTCACATTATGCACCAGGTAGTTGGGGTGCATCCTGCAACTAGGGCAGGCACACCATCCGACCTCCCCGGATAGCGCCAAAGTCGCTCCTAGAAGATGATTTGAGAAATTAACAAGAAAATTAGTTATTGGAATCTAAAAACTCACCCATACCCTCCCAGGAACTCCAACCATGTGGCCACAGGCATAGCTCCACCCGATGAAAAGTGTCCGCTTCGGCCGGAGCACCCCAGATGCACACGTCTGGACGACCGTCCCTCCGCAGTAGCAGACGGAAGAGCCCACGCCACCGGGGGCCACGCTCTGCACGAAAATGGTCAGTACCCTCATTCAATTGGATACGGGGCTGGTATACGGCGCACGGAGAGATTACCTCGCAAAATTCCATTGTTAACAAAACTGTGAAGATAATCTCAGAAACCGTCCCATATAAAGGGCAAAACCCCTAACGTTAACAAAAATTATCTGTGTAAGCTACTTATCTCCACGCCATTTCGGCAGCAAAAATATCTCGTTTTATTTTTTATTTACCCATCTCCTTTCGGAACACACAATCTTAGTCTCAAACGACACGAATTGCAATTTGTGCATTATGTATGTAGGCAGCTAGAAGTACACAAACCTCACAAAATTTTTTTTCTTTCTTTTCCAAGCCGGTACAAGATGCATTCCAATATCTCATACCAACTCTACGTGCACCAAGAATTTTTTTTTTTATTTTTTGAGGCAGATATCAAATTCATCTCAACTTATAAAACAGCCCATACAGAATCTACACCCACACAGTTTTTTCGAGAATTATTCCGATTTCAAGTGTAAGATTACATTTTTGAAGCCATCGTTCAACGCGAATAATTCTGGACATGTTTGAACAAGTCCAGAATTGAAAAAGTAAAATTTTCTCAGGATAAGAAAATGCAATTTAGCATTTTCTATCCTAAATAACGGCTCTTGATCACGATGAAGGTGATCAAGAGTTGAGTTTCTTTCTAAAAGGAGTTGAGTCGAGTTGGATTTTGAAGTTCGAAAAAATATCTGCTTGGAAAAGAATCTCGGGCGGTCTATAAGATTTAGAAAAAGATTAAGTTCGATATTTAGTCTGAATAAGTTAGTCCGGAATATAATCTATAATATTGTCTAGAAACTAAGTTCAGTAAAATAGTCCGTATAATTTCCGGAAGTAGAATCTTTAAGATTTCTAATGAAATAAGATCTATAGTGTTGTGAAGAAATAGGATTTGTATTATATCTAAAGGAGTAAGTTCAATAAAAAAAATCGTTTGAGTGGTGTGAAATAAAGACGGTTGTGTTATTAAGCCCGAATTGGATTAACTGAACTAGAGGTGAGCGTTAAGCTTAAGCAGAAAAGAGGAAGTCTTTAACCGCGACGTACAACAACTTAACTCTATAACTACATACATATATATATATATATAACACTAGAACCCTGATCACATGCTATAATTCGAACGTTAAGATCCCAACTTGATAAGATTGTTATGTTTTGTTTTAGTATTAGTTTTAAGTCATTTGCTTTAATGCCATTTTGTGAAACGAAGTAATTTGAAACGAATTTCCAATTGCTTATGAGAGAGCGAACCATAAATACACAAACTTGTTTTACAATCACATTTTCTCTTTAAATCCTATATCTTCCAATCCATCTATTAAATCATGATTTAGGTTGTACCTTAATTCTCTTCTTATCATAACTTCATCAAAAATTAAAACTACATTTTTTTTCCATTTCATTGTAATTTAGATCTAATATGTTCAGTTGCGTTATTTTCAAAACCTGGTTGTAAACATTTTACTGGTGCCCACCTATATATGGTGGAGACATCCGGTAAATTAATATGTAAATTATTTCGCATAAATTTATATGCTGCCTGCGATACATAAAATATATTTTGTACCAAATTTTTTTCTATATCGTTATATTTCCTTGTTTTTCTTGTAATCATTTTACATAAAGTTTTGCTTTCTTCGCTAATATCAAGAACTTTAATTCTTGCACTAATTGGTAATTTAGAAACCTTTATCATAGATTTGTTTTTCTTTTCTTTAAATTTGTATAATTCGAGTTCATAAAATTTCTTTGCTTTTTGTACTTATTAAGGCAGGAAGTTTTTTTCGTTTTGATATTTTTTATCCAATGCATTGAACTTTTTTCTATACAATTCACAATTTTTTATGTTTACCAAACAAGAAGAGCAAACTCCTGACATAGATAATGAAGATGAGGACCTACGCCTTTTACGTGTTGGTATTTTAAGTAAATTTAGATCCTCATTTTCAATACTAGTCGGATGCAAGAAAAGAGTGGGGATAGCTTCAGTCTTTAATCTCAGCTTTCCAATATATTCATCTATAAAATGAGAATTACATAAACGTAATTTATTCTTACTCTCATTTGTCCCATTATGGAATCAGCAGGTGGAAAATTAAATAAACGCACATTAGGAAGTCGTCTAGACTTTCCATAATGCGGCAAACTACACTTGAGACCTGACTTCTTTGCATTCATTTTTATTCAATATAAAAAGTAAATACAAAAATTTACCTTTCAATGAAAAAACAAATGTACAGCCAAAACCAATAAGAAAAAAATGCTCTATGGTTCTAAAGCTTAAAAAATAATATAAGAACTTTATCTTTAATGGTCCAATCACCGATAATTATTCTATACTCGTACACATACTATATTAAAGCATTAATTAAATTACACTGGTAGTCCACCTTACTTATTATAAAAAAATTTCACTTTAGAAAATGTTTTATCTAAAAAAAATCAGTAACAAATAGTAATTTACGAGAATTATTCAAATGGTTCTTAAATTTTAAAAATTCACTTTAAAAAGTTTTTCTTATTTAAAAAAAAAAAAAACATCAATAACTAATATAATAATTCACTGATCCACTCACTGCTTCTTAAATTTATAAAAATTCATTTTAAAAAGTTTATTCATATAAAACCACAAATAGTGATATTATAATTTGCCATGCCCAGTTTAATTGATATATCAGAACCAAAGATAACCTAATAAGAAGATAGGAATCAGCCGAACAAAATTGGAAATTTTCCGTGTTTTCAAGAAAGAAAGAAATATATATCATATACTTTCGTCAAAGTTAACTTAATGGCACGTTAGGACACAGAAGAGTTTTCCGATTGTTTTACATTTAAAATGTATGCGGCAAGAAAAGGATCGAACAGAATGACAAATGATTCATTTTCATAAATAAATGAGAAGGGGCGGAGTTTTGAGATGATAATCTCATAAAATGTTCCCGCGTTTTTGTGAAAACCGGTTTCATGTGAAATGTTGTGAGAATGATCCAATCCTACGTTCTCTCGATTTTTGTTTATAACTCGCTTTCTGAATCTCACTACAATAATGCATAGCATCATAGGATTACAGCAACAACCTTAGAGCCAACTCTCAATATATCAGAAAAACCTGTTTTCACAAAAGCGCGGGAACATTTTATGAGAGTATAATATCAATACTTCGCCCCTTCTCACTGATACCGGAGGCAGACTTGCAATTTCAATATTGAAATTTGCGTTTAACCGCAAGTAATGCCTAATCTACAATGCATGGTTAAACCACGTCGTCAAAACGACATGGATTTTTGTGTTTGCCTCCCACTCTTGCATTTGAAAATTCAAGTTTGCAAAAATTTCTCTTCTCTTTCATTCATTTGACGACATGAGCGCGACCTTACATGCAGTAGTTAATCAGCAAAAACGATGTAGTAATACCTCAGGTACATTCAGCATAATTTAGAACCATGTAGGGGAATTTAGTACAAAACAGCTGTAAAATGGAACTTGTACTTTTAGCCTTGATAGGAATATTTTATATTATTCGACTTGTCCCAAACAATTTCTTAATTCGCGAAGTTTTCTGAAACTCTAAATCAGCTTGGGATTGGGACAACTGAATAAACTACATACGAACTGAGTTGCAAAGATCTTTAATTCATGAAATCCAAAAACAAGTGAATTACAAATCTGATTTCTGTCTGATATTTAGTCATGAATAGAATAAACCAGTTAGACTGATTGGAATGTGCAGATGTTCAACTGATAACAAAATTGCATCATGAAATTAACAAAGCTAACCTAACCGTAAGCCTTAACAAATTTTAGCAAGCAATGAGAAATTGTCTACAAATAGTTGGGGTTTTTTTTTTTTATTTACGTATCGATCAATACTATATACCTATTATAAATTATTCAGACCAAATATTTCCCTTGATGTAAGTCTGCAATGATATCGAGAAAGCAATTGCATTTATGATAATTGACAGTTCAACAGCTGTTTAATTTAGCATTCTTCAGCAAAAGATATCGTTTGACGACGTGGTTTTAACATGCATTGTAGATTAGGCATAAGTCTCTGAAATTTTACATTGCAATTGACCAAGACCAATTCTAATGATATCCTATATGAATATCCGTATGCAATTCTGTATAGTCAACTCTCTATGTAAGTTTGGTTATAAAGTGGTTTTCCGCATGAAAACCATGCATTTCAGATCTGTAAGTCAACGTCTTCGCAGGCAGTGTCCAAATATATATAGTGAAAAACGAAATTTTTGTATGTCATTCCTACGAAAGAGTTACCTGATTCGTCCCGTTTTCGAACTTAATTTTACTTTTGTTTTTTTAAAAGCACTTGTGCAAAATTCTAGCTCTCTAAGTACACGCGTTCTTGAGTTATCGTGTGCATGTGTGTCCAATTCATTTTGCCCTACCATCATTATTTCGAGATGTTACAAACGGAATGACAAACTTAGTATACTCAATGTTTTTATCTAGGGTATAAACAGTCGGAAATCTCGCCTGATTCTTAACTTGTTCTTAAGTTAACTTTGATCTGAACCCTGTATGACTCAAATATTTATTTACCTGCAAAGAAGAAATTGCAGTTTTTTTTTGCCGAGTTAAGTAAAAAATAAAGTTAAGTTCCATCCTTAAATTTAATTGACGGACCACAACAGCGTGAAGAGAAATAGCACAAAATTTGGAGACGAACAGGCAAGTGAAATATTGTGTAAAAATAATTGCACCATCCACAGCCAGTGCCCAATTACGAATGAAGTATTCCCACCCCGTATGCCGCTTGTAAGAAGATCGTAGCACAAAGGAAAGAACAAAACACTCAGCCCTCAGCATCACTTCACTGATTCGTTGGCACTGCCGCGCCGTTTCAGTAAGCTACCTTTGCCACGGCCAGCCATCGCGATCTCATCTGATGCTTGTGTTACCCTGGTACTGGGCCTAGGGGGTCTTCGGTCGAGAACCTATGAAGGAAAATGTTCCGATAAAATTTCACACTCCTCATGCAAGTTCTCTATGGCTTTATGTTTCTTTGGTACAGGCTAATTTTATTTAATAAAAATTCGGAGTCGGCTGCAGACATACGAAGAAAATTTTTAAATTTCCCTGAAGGCTGCTCAACTAAATCCATTATCATGTCACTAGCCCTATACCTATATACATATAAACAATCAGCTGGAAAATTTAAAATCCTTACAAAACACATTACTTACCTATTTCTGCTTTTGTTAATGGATATCATACACCATCTCCTTTTATTTGTTTTTTTTTCTTTTTTAGCAATAAAGAGGCACCGAAAATAATTGGTATTTTTAAATTTTTAAAGAACAGCTGTAACAAATTATAATCGCGCAATTTAGTGGAATATATAAAAGTATATCTCATGGGAGTCTGTAAAGTTTTTGAAAACTTAATTTTTTTTAAGAAAAAGTTATGCTAAAACTCTTCTTTCTGTCATACATATACTTATAATAATTTGAAGTTAAAAAAACTAAGCTAAAAGGCTTGTTTTTTTTCTGGCAAAAATAAAAAGTCAGCTTAGCTTTTTATTTTTGCGAGCTAAAAGTAACAGGTTTTGAAGCTGCACTGTGTGTAGGTTTGATCACTAAAGTGGTATTTAGCATCTATTTCTCGAACAGTTCGTTTAACAGTAAAAATGATTATCACCAATTTCATAGGATTTTATATACTGAAGAAATTTTCTGTACAATAAAAACATCTAGGACTGATCGTTTTTACAGTAAATGTAAAAAACTTATATTTTTAAATGGCCACACCCAGAAGAGGTTGCCCGATTTAGTCCAGTTTTGCACTTCATTTTACGTTTTTTGTTAAAGTCCGTGTACAAAATTTCAGCGCTCTAGATGAACGCGCTCTCAAGTCATCGTGCGCACAGACAAACGTCCATATGAGTCCAATCCACATTGCTCTTCCAGCATTATTTCTGTGCGTTACAAACGCAATGACAAACTTAGTATAAGTTAATCTTTTTGTAAATAATAGAACTTAAAAACGTTGTCTCCCACACTTATTTGATAAAAAATTATTTAGCTCGAATGTAGTCCGGTTTCAGCTTTTCTGCTATCTTCAGTACACTAAAAATCTTTTTACTTGTAAAGACTTAAAAAAAAAATAAGAACAACAATAAAATAAATTTTTATAGGATTTATTTCTTGATGACCGTTGATAAAACTTGTGGAAAAATAACTGAATTAACTCTAACAATTTTACATTTTACTACCTAAATTAATTTGCTGAAATTGCGAATCCCACGATTTCGTTCGACTGCCGTCACCTGTTGATAAAACGTGATGCGGTGTCTCGTTACGCGTACTTCTAATGCGCTGGATGTGCTCATCCGTCAAATCTTAAAAAAATTTGGGTCGTTGAACTATGTGTTGTTGCGGTAGGATGAAAATAGCAGATTGTCTTATTGTTGCAGCTGACTGCTCGTTAGTTCTTCTTTAATTAATTTTAGTTTGTACTGAGTACCTAAGACTACATGATCATTAAATTGTTTTTCTTCTTTAATTGATTTTAATATTTCGTTAGTTCTAGTTTTAATATTATTGATTCTTTCATTATAGACTTGTTCGTAAACAACTTGTTTATTATTATTCTGTAAGACGTTGTTCATTTTGTCTTGTATGATTATAAAATCTTAATGGTCTGGATTTCCCGCAATACATTTCCACGCACTTCCAATGAAATCCAATGACATTTTAACTTTATGTGGTTTTAAATTATTGAATAAATCTTGTATATTTTGTTAACTCGTGATTAAGGTATGGGAATGATTTTTGGAGATGTGGTTTTCTAGGAATAAAGTAATCTCGGATATAAATTATTCGTACTGAATGAGGTCGATTATATGGATGAATTTGAAGTTACCGTCCTGGATCCTTACGGTACTCGTGCTCAAGGCTATTATGTGTGAGCTGGAGTAATCCAAAATCTGGACCTCGCTTCTGGTTTGGCAGGGTGCGAATCGGAAATGAGAAACATTCAATTTCTAATGTTGCTTTTGTGGATGTTTTTGCCTGATTCTGTAAGGACTGTTGTACTATGGTTTACTTTTACTATTTCCTTAGTGTACCTAGCGGTTAGTACTCTATTCTTTTATTATGTCTCCCCAACTTGGAAATTTTTGATGGGCTTTCTTTTTTTATTGTGATATTAGATGGCTTGCTCTTGTTTTTGTTTCAACTTTTCTATGTTTTTTGCACGAGTTTCCTCAAACAGTTTAGGATTGACTGCTGGTACTTGTCCATAGAAGAGCTCAACTGGTTCTTTTCCAGTAGTGGAGTGGATGGTGAAATTTTATTCTTTTACTGATCGCTCTAACAGTTCTTTAAATGAGCGTCCAAATCCGTCTTTTTTCAGACATCTCATTATCCCATATAATGTCCGTTTACCTCGCTCTTGTATGATGGTGTTCTGTAGACTGTTATGCCTAGTTCGTCCTTCATCATAGAATTGATCGAAGCTGAATTCAATGCTTTCTCGTTGTCAATCACAATACATATTTTCGGGAATACAGAAGAAGAACAATAAACCCCGCATGGGTCATCTTATATGTTCTATTGACCTAGATTTTATTATTTTGGCTTATGCGAGTTTAGTAAACTTGTCAAGGGCTGTGAGAACCAGGTGTTTTTCTATAGAGTAGATGTCTATATGAAGTGTATGGCCTGGATAATTTGGAATAGATGTTGGGTTTATGTGTTGATTATATGGGTGTCTGTCGTATTTGTTTTCTTTACATGTCCTGCTCATATTCATTCAAGTCGTGGTACTGAGAAGGTGATTGCTATTCAGTATCATAGTATTCGTTGGTTTGGTTTTGTTCGACGTAATGAACTCTTTGTTGTTTATTAGGATGATACACTTGTCGGGATTGTGGTAGTTTATCCGCAAATTGACGTTAATTATATCTATTCTGATAGTTCTCGTAATTTGCTGCACAGGAGCGTAATAAGCGGTCTATCTCCATGGGCTCAGGTTTAGCTATAGGCTTGGGAGGCAGTCCCATCTGTGGTTTCGGTGATTGGTAAAATTGGGGACGTTGCTGCCAGGAGAATTGTGGTCTTTGAAACCTTTGGGGATTATGAACTAATTCTGGGTAGAATTGTGCTCTAGGAGCTGGAATCGAAGTAGTTTGTTGGCGTTGGATATTATTTCTTCTTGGTGCATTGGGAGGTATTCGACGATGCTGTTTTCTATAATAGGTATGATTGGCATGTTGCACACGATAGTCTACGTTTTCTAATTTCAGGCAAAAGTGTAGTGCCTGGGGCAGATCTATTGGCATACTGAGAAGTCTAGGCAGATCTCCTTTTAGTCCACTAATAAAAGTGTCTAAAGCCTTGTCTCGATAAGCCTGTGTCATTCCTATACTGCTGAGTTGATTTAAGATAAGTGATAAATGGTGATACACTGTTTGATAGAACTCTGGAATAGATTGATTACTTTATATCAAGGTGGTCAATTGGTATTCCAAGGTTCCCAGATCCCTTTTGTCGGCATAATGTAGGGTAGGACACTTTGAAATTTTCTCCTAATTTAAAGGAGTGTTATAAAATTCCAAGGAAATATCTGCGTGCCCTGTAATCTTATTCCTGATAAAATTTAGGATTCCGTAATATTTCGGTGATCCTTTCAAATGCTCGTAAATTCTCAGGATTCTCTCAACGCTTCTTTTTCCACGAGGAAAATTCTCCTGCTTGTCCAGAGAACTCCCTGAGGCTTTTAACAACATCAGGTATTTTTTCCATGTCTGATAAATTTCCTTCGTGACCAGCGTCAATTCGTTGGTCCATATCATTACTAATATCCGCTCCGGGGTTAATGAGGGATTGAAGGATGACTCTAACTTCTCTTTTTAGAGCATCTATAACCAGTCTATTTATTGTTTCGGCTAACTGAGTTTCAATCACGTTGTTTGGATTATGGATGGTTGGGGTAGTAGATAAATGATTGGAAGCTGGTGGGCTTGCATTTGGGATATTTAAAACAGGCTGTTTTAGGAGATTATTGTTATCACTGTTACTCATTTTTGTGGGTTCGATTAAAATTTCTTTATAAGAAAAAATATAGAAATAGGAGAGAGAGAAGAAATCAAATTCTGATTTGCTAAGAAGTTTTTTTTGTCACTTAATGAACTTTATGAACTCTTGTTGTCCCACAAAGATTTTCACGCACAGAAAGGAGAGGGAAAAAATAAAGAATCAAAAATATTAAGTGCGTTTGGTTTCTTTACAGAATCAATAATAAAATCTTACTTTGTTCACGAGAGCTTAGTTGAATCAACACGATTTTAATTTAACTCTGTTTCACTCTAAAAGGGATTTTTTTCACTATAATTCGTAGAAGCAATTCAAATTCATTTCGTCAAAAATTCATTTCACTACCATATGTCAAATCAATTCATTAAGATTTGTAAAATCAGTTAAAATAACTTCGATCAATAAAATTTGTTTCAAAATAATTCATAAAATCAATTAATATTAGTTTCAATCAAATCAATAAACTTGGTTACCATTATCCGAAAAATCAATTCACTATAATTCGTACAATCAATAAAAATTAATAATTTTTAAAAAAAAAATTCTTGCACTATTATCTATGAAATTAGTTTAAATTAATGGAGAATATTTTTATTTTTATTTACAGAATCTATTAGATGTTGTTTCAAGCAATGCAAAATTTATATACGATCTAGGATTGCAATTAGATTTTTTCTATAATCAATAAAAATTTATTCACTAAACTGCAAAAT
Source organism: Dioctria linearis (assembly GCA_963930735.1). Lineage (NCBI taxonomy): Eukaryota > Metazoa > Arthropoda > Insecta > Diptera > Asilidae > Dioctria > Dioctria linearis. The sequence continues at coordinate 118,521,834 of OZ005740.1, read as the reverse complement.
TTCTTTACTTTTATTTTAATAAAAATTTTCTTCACTTTTACAATGTTACATTATACTACCTAAATTAATTTGCTGAAATTGCGAATCCCACGATTTCGCTCGACTGGCGTCACCTGTTAATAGAACGTCATGCGGTGTCTCGTTACGTGTACTTCTACTGCGCTGGATGTTAAGTAATACCCCCTCGATTTCAGCAAGGGTATTAGTAAGTAAAACGATTTTTCAAAGAGCTTTTTAAGACACTCCTCAATAGGTTAAAAAATTTATAAGAGTCCTTTCAACCAGTTACTAACTATTTCATAAAGTAAAAAGTCGAATTGACTTCTCTATTTGCTGCAAAAAAATAACTCTGAAATCTGCTATTTTCGGATCGAAAAATTAAAAAGCCGAGCTGAGTTTATATTTTTACAGAAAAAGAGTATCAAGCTCCTTGCTTGCTTTTCTAGCTTTAAAACTTTCATCGTTCAGGAATATAAATAAATAAGCCTTTTTCGTAAAAAGTCATAGTTGATTCGGTACCTGCCATTTTCACATAACACACCAAATGTCAAAATCAAAACAGTAAAAAACGTGCAACAAACTGAAATAAATGTTCCCGCATGACAAATTTCACATATAAGCACATCGTTTGTTTGAAGTGACAAACGCATTCTCAATTTGTACAAACTTTGTCGAAGTACACGCATTGCCAAATTATAGAATCAAATAGTTGGTTGATGCGAAACGAAAAATTTAGACACATATACGGAGCATTTATATTTGTAAAATATGCGGAAAGTGCGCGCAATGTTTTTCTTTACAATTTCCTAAAATATATAGGAATCCTCACAATTTTTAAGCCGACAGTCCTTCATATACATTTCCGAACAGGTTTATCCTAGGTGACGATCCTTGGATTATTAGATTTCCTTGTGGACACTACGAGGAAGGTAAATTACTGGGCTGGGCTGCCACTGCCACTGCCATCATACTGAAGGTCCAATTTGCCTTTTGATTTATTTTTTAATTAAATTGTTTGAGTTCGAAATTTTTTGGTAAAACGACTTGGTTTGTAAACTGAAACTTTTGTTTTTCCAAAGTCGTTTTATGGGAAAAATTTTATACTTATGTGGAATGTGAAGAAAATTGCTGATGAAATTTTCTTCACCCTTTCTGTAAGATAAGCTAATCATGTTTTGTGCCTGATTAGTTTGTTGGAATTTTATGATTTATGATTTTTTTTTAATTCCCAATTTTAGGTTTTTAGGGTTTTAGATATTTTGAAAATGGCGGGAAAGAGGCATTTATAGGCCATGTAAAAACTTTTGAAGGGTTTGTATAGGATACTTTTCGAGGTTTTGGATGCCTATAACAATTCAGGTCCTATGCACACACATATCCCCTACTAACCTAGATTTTGTATATAACATTGCTTCCCCATGATAAAAAGAGAATTATTCTTTGAAGGGGAATAATTTTCAGGGGAAGTTGTTGTTGGTGCGTTTTTGGTGGCTGGGTTTTGGTCGGTTTTCGGTTGAGTTTTTACAGGAATATGCCTATATATATAATATATTCCTTATGGGAATATATATAATTTCTGCTATATCTAATGTCGTTAAAAAAATTCTTTTCTTATTTCTTCTACTAATTTAAGTCGATATTTCCTATTTCTAACCTTAGTACATTACATTTCTATTTAGTATAATCTTAGGTATTTATGTCCATATCTTACTATAAGTAGTTAGCTAATTATTCCTATGTACTATTTAATGTTACTAAATATTATTTACTTATTATTATTATTATTATTCTAAAGACTGCGGACGTGTCATTTTAGGTCTGACCAATAATAAGAAAAAAACCGCGATTCTTACGGAAAAAGTGCAGGATAATTTAATACGCAAGTTGTGTGTGTGAAGTGCATATAAAAAAAATTTGAAAGAAAGATAAATAGTTTACGAATTTATGATGACAGTTTATTATTTCGACTTAAAATAATTTAATTTTTTCGTTGTCATGGCAACGTCAAAACCGTGAAAAATTTCAGTGTGAACAGTAAAATTTATATTTTGAAGTGAAAAAATTTGTTAATATATTAATAAGAAAATTTTCTAATGAAAAGATTAAAAACATTTTCTGCCGCACTCAATATGAGTACGTGCAGCAGCAGCGATTCTGGGGGAATGATGATCCCCCAATTCAAATGGAAGGAGGAAGAAGAGCGCGAATGCTTCTTCTTCCTCCAAAGCAAATCGAGGCCCACAGAAAAGACCAAGCAGAGCCCATCTGAAGAGGCCACAAAGAGCCCAACTGAAGAGGCCAGAGAAAAAGTTCCGGAGAAGGTTGCAGCTGAGGCAGCAGTTGTTGGAGTATCACCTCCAAAAGTGACTACCACAACAGTAGTTTTAGTAGCAACTCTAGCAACCACAGCAAAACCATCGACGACTTCATCCAGCCAAGGGAAAAAACCAAGATTGGTGGAAGTCGTCAAGACAGCGTCAGCTGCAGTGCCAAAACCTACGGGTACAGTATCAGTAAAGCTACTACTTTCCTCAGTGAAACCAAAGGCCTTGCAGAAGAAGACACTAGCATCAGTAGCAACAGCAGTGAAGACAACGCAAGCTCTTCGATCCCCGACGTTAGTCTCAGGGATCTCGTATGCGCAGGTAAGTGGTAGTTCCAAGCGGGCTTCCACTATCGAAATTCATAGCAGGGGCATCACTCCTCGTCCACCCCCATTGGACGCAGGTAAGCCTCGGACCAAGACCAGTGCGGGTCTCCAGGGCTTTATTGACGGGAGGTGGCAGGACGAGAGTTACGGGATGCAGGTTGAGCACATCAGAGGATGTCCTCAGACTGCAATCTTTTGCGTCATCTCCTGTGAACAGCTTTTCTCAATGGGAATTATAGCTGGAGGAATAGTCGAGGTGTGCACCACAGCCCTCGAAACACCATAGCCCTCGAAAGCGCTACCAAGCTCAGGCTTGGGGGCATCGTGGCGGGTAGACACTTCGTGCCGTTCCCGCTAAAGGAGAAGCCCACGAAGATCGTGTTTTTCCGGGTCCTTATGCGAGCCCAACATGTAGTAGGCGAAAGAATTTCCTTGAGAGTTTCGGGAAGGTTCACGGAAAGGTTCGCGCCATTCCCATTAAATTTGGGTACGAGGGTCTCGGGCGGGGTATCTTCGGTACTAGCTGGGAAGCGTCCATTACCATGAATAAGGGATATACGCTTCCATCAGGCTTCTACCTGAGGATATCCGGCTCGAGATACTGGATAGACGTTAGCACCGAAGCGAAATGCCATGCTTGCCTTTCGGTAGTGCATTTTATTACTGCTTGCCCCAGGAGAACCAGCAAGAAGGCTGAACCGAGGGTTCCCTCGAAGGAAGCCACTCGTACAGTAGTGGATCTGGAGAAGGAGCCTTCGGCCGGCACTCAACCTGCTGTTTTGGAGCAGTCAGTGGTTAAGGTGCCTGAAGTTGTCCTAGAGTCAAAAATAATTATGGCTGTAAACGGCGCCACGTCGGCACGTGAAAACACGGCTACTTCCGACGAGGAGTCGACTAGCCATCTAGTAAAAAAAAAAGAGGACGACGAGGAAGAAAGTTGACCGGGTGATGCTGCCTCCACCAGAGCCAGCAAAGACAGTCGCATCAAATCGGCCCCACTCTGAGGAGGACGATAGTGGAGCTGGCATTCCGAAGGTTGTTGTGAGAGAGGTGGAAGCATCTCTCGGGCCGCTTTCGGACAACGACATGACCGGCTTGGATGAGACTGGTCTTTCGAGATTGGGTGGCTACGAGTCGTGCGATAGCGTCATTTTGACGTAGCCAATTTGAAGTCTCGAAGGAATCGAGACCCTTCCTAGGAAGAAGATCTCCGAAATTCTTGCCCAGCTCCAAGAAGAATTCAGATAAAATCTGGAGTATTCTTGTAAAGCAGCTGGAGAGGCCAGGGTTGTTACTTCCTCAGCTTCATCTCCTACAACAGGAGTTCAAGAAGAGAAGGAAGTACAACGATGTAGCTCGGTTAGAACGAACGACTTCATAGGAAGGTGGAGGAGTTGATGCAGGATTGCTTGGTCGACTCTCCTCGTCAGTAGACGTCGCACCAACATCGTTTGAGCTTCTTATCTCTTTGAATGTGTAAGGTAGGCTCTCTTAACACCGCGGTTTAAGTCCTCATATAAGATTACACAGTACTATCTAAAATGTCAAAATGTTCGATATAGACATTACACTTTTACAGGAGACGAATTTCACTCAAGATACTTATACACAGCTTGAGCGCTATGCTTATTTACACACTGGCTATGCAATTTTTGCCACACCTGCGCCTCGCCGAGGCTCATGGGTGGCAATCATTGTATCCAACAAATTTACACTATCGTCTTCTGTCTATACAGATATCTTCACAGGCTTCGCATCTTCCTTGGACTTTGTCATTCAAGACAAACATATCAGGGTAGTAAACGTGTACCTTCCTCATGACCAGGACATTACAAGACAAATTCTTGATATTGTTCAGTCCTGTCTGGTGAATTTTAGAGTCGAAACTGTCCCCGGAGGTGATTTCAACTGCACTCTGAATCCCACAATGGATCGGCACTCTGAAATTGAGTTCAACTCTGTCAATGCTAGTCGATTGAGGAATTTTGTCGGTGTTTTCAGAATCGTGGCTATCTATCACTGGATGCATCCTACGACTAGATCATACACGAGGGTCTCGCGAAATATCCATGGAAGTCTCGTAGGCTCCAGAATTGATAGACTTTACATCTCACCTGGAATACTAGAACATTTCGTTGGTGTCACTCATCAAGTGTGTTCGGTTAGCGATCATCTTCTTGCAGTGGCGACCAGCACTCTAGTTGAAAGACGAACTGCATACTGGATATTCAACAACTATTTGTTGAATTTCGAGCAGTTCATCAATGAGTTCATTGCATTCTGGCACGATTGGCAAGAGGGGAAAGCTGACTTTCCTTTTCTTAGTCTATGATGGGATGTCGGACAGCTCTACATTCGATCTTTTATCGAGACCAGTTTTAATCGAAGTGGGTATCAAGCTTCTAGCTTTTCGGTCGAGGTCTCTCGTGTGGCAGCTCTTCTCCCAACTCGGCCGGAGTTGATTCTTTATTTTCATAGAATAAAGGAACGCTTGGCAACACAGACTTACAAGCACAGCTTTGAGTTTGTGCTGCGCGGCCAATCGCGTGCTGAGGGAAGGCGATTCTCCAACCGACTACTTCTTTCAGGCGACTAGGCGACGTACTGCTTCTTGTGAGGTCGAATCGATAACTGATAAATTTGGACAAGTCTTCAACGGATAACAGCTATCAGAATATATTCGAGACTACTACAGTAGTCTCTACTCTGAATCGACGTCGGCAACATCCTCGATCACTCATGAATCTCTTGAGAATATTCCCACTTTCTCTTAATAAAGCAAGGAGCTCCTGGATACAGTAATCACATTGGAGCATATGATTGCTGCGACAAAGTACGCACTTCAATTGTTTATGACGGCTTGACTCCAGAGTTCTTCATACGTTTCAGGGATTTATTAATTCCTGACCCTTTGGAAGTCTTCAATTCGGCGGTTGAGACACATTCAGGCTTTCCTTCTAGTTGGAGGAGGTCTGTTATCCGCTTGATTCCAAAGAAGGGAGATTTGCAGAGGATGGGGAACTGGAGGTCAGTAACACTATGCAATGTAGACTACAAAATCGTCTGCAAAGCATTAGGGGCGATACTCCGCTCTGTGATTGCTTCGGAAATACACCCGGAGCAGTCCTATTGTATACCTGGTCGTAGTATCTACGACAACAACGCGATAGCCAAGCATTTGTTTGCCTACCATGAACAGACAGGTGCATAAATGGCCATGATTTCATTAGACCAACAAAAGGCTTTTGATAGCGTCTCGCACGAGTATCTCTTGACTGCTCTCTAGGCATTTGGGTTTCCACCTAGGTGGCTGGATATCATCTGGAAACTGTATAGAGATTCAGCGATTTTGATTAAGCATCAAGGACAAGTTCTGGCTCCTATCTCGTTTCATCCAGGTATTAGACAGGGCTTCTTCTTCATCGAATGCTCGGACATTATTCAGTTCGTTTACCATATACCAATGTGAGGCCTCTTATGTTGGCGTATGCGGATGATCTGTCTATTTTCGTGACAAAAGATGACGCTTTTCCGGTCGCTCGTGCTGTTTTCGAACAGTTCGAACGTATAGCGGGCGCTAAAATCAACCTTAGTAAGAGTCAAGGCTTGTGTTGTGGAAGGTGGATAAATCGTACAGATAGTCCACTGAACATCCAATGGACTAATACTTGCCTGAAGTATTTAGGTGTGTATATCGGACGCGAGAGAAAATCGAATAATAGCCGCCTCGCTCTTAAGAAACTCTCTACAGCTGTAAACTCATGGCGTAGTCGACGTAGTCTGAGACGTTTGATGAAGGCTTCGTAGGTCTTCTTCAAGCAAAAGCGATAGACGCGTTTTGGTGGGGAAGATGATGGGTTGCTGAAAGCACGCTCTGTCTGCCAGTCAAGATAGGTGGATTAGGTCTCACTAAATTGGTTGTGAAATCAAGGTGTCTCCAAGTGCGTGCATTCCAAAGAGTGTTTTGCCAGAGAGACTGCTTTATTTCTCAATTATGGGTGAATGTACTGGGAGGGATCGACATAGGGGAGTATTACTACCTACTCTCTGTTCGACTACCTTATCCTCGTGACTGGCCACATTATCTAATCTCAACGATTCGGACCTGGGGCAGAATCAGGCCAGCATTTCACCTTAACCTTTAACGGGACAGAAGAGACTTTTGGACTCTTTTGTTGCTTTAACCATACGTAAAACCATAATTAAAATACTAATTCAAATTTAATTTTTTTGCACATTTTTTTAACGAATCATGAATTTTCTTAAAATAAATGTTCGAATTTAATCGAAGCTTTTAAAATAACGTGTTTTCGAAAAATAAAAAAAATATCATAAACGGCCAGAATAGTCGGAAAGACTCATCAAATAAAATTATATAGAAACAATTAAATTTCACAAGAAAAATTTTAAAAGGTGATTCTCCGATAATGCAAAAAAAAGGTGAAGTGACTTTTAATTTGCCATTTTATGTAAAAATCTAAAAAGGGTATTGCCCAATAATGTGAAAAACTTGTAAAGTAGCTTTTCATTTCTCATTTTATGTAAGGAAATTGTCGAGTACAATGGTTTTGTTATATCTAAATCTAAGCAGTTATATTGAAAAAGCATACTTGAATTACGGCAAAGTTTTTTACCAAAACATGAAAGTAAGTAATAATTATAACGATTAAATATTAATTCAATCCTAAAATAATTATTATAAAATAGAAAAATGGGCGTAAGATAAAATATAAATAGAGGTTTGAATGATTCAGATATTCGTGGTGCATTTGAAGTAGAAACAAATGACGAAAATGAAGATGCTCTTACAGAAGAAAGTGTTGCTATAAAGAGTTTTGAATGAGGAACAAATTCGTCGTGCAATTGAAGTAGAGTCAGATTTAGAAAATTACTATTGCAGAAGAAAATTCTGATGTGGATTCGGTATCAGATAGCGAATCTAACTATACGGAAACAGATTCCGAGGAAGACGACACGTTATATTACGAAGATGAATCGATGAATGGAGAACAAAATGAAAGTGAAACCGGAAGGATGGGACTCAATGGGAATCGAGACCAACACTAAATCACAGACGGCCACCTTCATCCAAAAACCCACGCAAAAAAGTGAAGCTCCCTGCTGGTTATAAAATCGATAGACCTGTTGATTGTTTTTCGTTATTTTTCAATGACGAAGTAATTGAAATAATTGTGAAACATGCAAATATTGAAGCTACAAGAAAAATTGGTGGTAAATGGAAAAATACTACTCCAATAGAAATCGGCGCATTCATTGGACTCCTACTTACCGCAGGTGGTAATAAGCAAGGAAATGTGAATTATGAAGATTTTTGGGATCCTCTTTTTGGAAGCCCTATATTTCGCGCTACTATGGGTATACGGCTTTTCAAGACAATTTTAAGATTTCACCGATTTGATGACCAGGAGACTCGGTCAGTGCGCAGCTCCAATGATAAATTGGCTCCAATTAGGGAAGTTTGGGAAATCATAAATAAAAATTTCTCAAAGTATTATATTCCAGGCCAAAACTTAACAATTGATGAGCAGTTGGTTCGTTTCCGTGGACGAGTAAGTTTCAAGCAATACATACCCAGAAAACCAGATAAATATGGAATAAAAATTTGGTGGAATGTTGAAAATGAAACGGCTTATCCTTTGAAAGGAATTCCATATTTGGGCAAAGTGGGTAACACGAGAGCATTAAATTTAGCCCAAAATGTTGTTGAAGAATTATGCATACCGTTTCATCGTTCAAATCGAAACACAACATTCGATAACTATTTCACAAACTATGAACTAGCCAATTCTTTGTTGTCTAAAGGCTTAACTTCTGTTTGCACACTTCGCAAAAATAAGACATGTATACCTCAATCATTTTTGCCACATCCATCTAGAGAAGTTGAAAGCACAAGTTTCGGATTTAGAAACACAATGTCAATAATTTCGTACGTACCACAAAAAAATAGATGCGTCTTATTGTTATCTACGAAACATCACACAATGAATGTTGATACTAAAAATAAAAGAAAACCTGATCAAATTTTGTTTTATAACGCTACAAAAGGAGGAGTAGATACAATTATGACATGCTTTTGCTGTCAGACGAAAAACTAATAGGTGGCCTTCTGCATTTTTTCAAAATTTGATTGATGTTAGCGGCGTAGCTGCGCTTGTAATTTGGAGAAATTTTTACAATGAGAAAAAGTGTGATTCTAAAAGAAAAGCGTTTATTAGGAAAATCGCATACGATTTAGTAAGGCCCCAGATCCTATTAAGAAGCAAAAAATGTATGGTGGTGCTCATTTGTCAGTTATAAATGAAGTATTACAAAACACTAACGAAGAAAACTGCGGAGAAACGACGTCGACTTTGGAATATCAACGAAAGAAAAAGCGTTGTTACATATGCCCGAATACGATTGGCCGTAGATCCAAGCAGTATTGCGTCACTTGCAACAGGAATGTATGCAAAGAACATTCACAAAATACAGTTCTTTGCCAAAATTGCTTAAAAAAATAATAATTTGTGTTGTATTTGTTTGTAGTTGATAAGTTCAATGTTCTGGAATGCTCTACGGTACACGCAATTCGCGTTGATTCCAATCAGGTTTAATCCTGAATTAATAGATTCAGTGTTCGGTAATGCTCGGGGTTTTGAAGCTGACACGCATACACTAACGGTTCTCGGAGATATTATTGATTTCTCTGGAAAATGTCGAATAAACACTAACACTTCACAACTACTCGACCTGGCTGCTTCTGCGCGGGAGATATTTCGCCAACTTGGGACCAGTGACCCTGGCACTAAGTTGGAAGATTCTTTCGTTCTGAGCAGACCACCTCACATACCTTTCAGCACACTTACAACACGTGTGCTCCGTGACGTGCTTATGTCCATAAGACCTCCGGGGTATACAGGGTACAACAGATGGCAAACACACCTCGGAGTGAATATGGGCGTGATGGGAGGAATAACTTGCAGAATAGTCTACAGTGCGCATTACTAGAACACCGTTTCTATGGGGGCCGAAGGTTTGTAGCCGGGTGAATTGTCTGATTAGCTTTGTGTTGACACTGGCCAAATCTACAATTCACTTGTACTACATGAGAGTCAAAGATGGGAATCAGAACACTGACCCACAACACCACGCACACGCACTTAAGCGCCACTTCGTTGACAGGTTGAAGAGACGTTTACGTCTTGAATATCTGGCAACGAACGCTGGCAAATTCAGCTGCACATGGCAACCACTATCGTCGGTGCAGGAGGGAGCTCTTGTCTTTCGCTGGTGATAGCAGGCCACACCATATGCAACTCTAGTCCACGGGGCTTCTCCCCGCTTAGGAATCGTTGCAAGTGCTGTGGGAAGGACAAGCACTCTGTTAGAGATGCTAAGCTGGAGGGATGATGAGAGCAGTTTGTAGAGGTCTATGATACTACAGGCTACTCTCGTGGGACTCTATAACGGTATCGGGTAAATTTTTTCGTTCGTTCGATTATTCTGTTTTCTAATTCGGTTTCGGTCTCGGTTCTAAATTACAAAATTTTATGTTGAAATTCGCTCGTTTAGGAACATTTTTGTTAGTTTATTTTCGAAATTTGGAACTCCTTGGAACTGCCACTTACCTAATTGTCAAAATTGGGACCGGTTCTAAATTTTTGGTTAAACTTTAGATCTTTTTCAAAATTCTTGTGTCCGTTTTAGTCTCTTTTGAGAATTTTGTCTTGCTTGTGTGTCACTTTTGTTGTATTAATTGTTTTAATTGTCGCTTTTGACTTTTTATAAGTTAGTTTAGCAAGTGTCTTTTTACAATTTTGTGCCTTTTGCCAATTAGTTTTAAGAAATTTTTAAAAGAGCCAATGAGCCACTCAATAAAGAGAAAATACAAATAAAAACAAAAAAAAAATTATTATTCTTGTGTAAATAAATTTCGGTTATATTTTGTGTTTTAATTGGTTATTTGTTTTAACTCTACTATCTTATGACTTTCTTCCTTATATTTATTCTCTTACTTTTTTGCTTATTTATTTTATTATTTCTATATTGCTATGTACTACTTAGGTACTACTACTTAAGTACTACTAAATAGGGTTTTTTATTTTCTTTTATTACTCTTACGTGGTCGGTTTGTCTCTTATTTGCTACTATTACTTCAACTTATTTTCTAAAACCAATGTATTGGAAGGATAGGATACTGCGCCAGTAACAAAAGAATGAGACAGGGACAAAAAACGAGTATAGATCTCTTGATTGAAAAAGTAGTATAAATCTCGCCGTGGGTAGACTTTGAGCCCGTTTTAACCTTTCTTGGGGTTTCACGTAAACTGGTTTCATGGGGTGTTTTCAGCTGTAGGCTGTTGTCTGCGTTTAGCAACCCATCCCATGCCTGCCGGTATAACATATTTTGCTATTGCCACCACTGATACGATGAGCAACAAGAGTCCTGTCAGTGATAGGGATATAATAGAAAGTATATGAGGAATCTTGGCCTTTGGTCCAAAGTGAATGTTGTTCATTTTGGTACGAATTTCGTTTAGAGATTTTGTATCTAGGTGGATACGTTGGTTTGTATCATCTCCGAGGAGTAACGTTGGTTGTTTCTCAAGGTTTTTAGGAGCGGTTGTCTTGGACATATATTCTGCCAACTCATCCTGAGCTTCGTTTATGCCTGGGTGGTAAGTTGGTTGGAAAATTTTTAGCGGATGCAGATTTTCTGCTTCATAATAAAGAGTATGACGCCCTATTTGCAAGGAGCAAAGTTTGTGGACTGCTATGATTCCTTGTCCTGTAAGACGATCAATGAGTAACTGTTAAGTACAAATTATATGTACTACAGTGGTTTCGGTTAAGGAGTACAGCCACGAATTTGGTCTATTGAGCTTAATTATTGTGTCCCTTAGGGGTGTTGTAACGAGGCTCCGCTCCCTGCTCCGAAGGGGAGAGCAGTCGCCGATATCAAGGAAAGGGAAAATTAAAAACTGAAACACTTAGTTATTCCTTTTTCCTATTTTTTTTAATATTACTATTTTTGTTATGCCATTTTTTTCTTTGCACTTCAAATCATATTTTCTTTTCGTTTTCAAAATTATTTAATTCGATTTTCCTTTCAAAATTATTTAGTTAGATTTTACTTTTCGTTTTCAAAATTATTTAATTCGATTTTCTTTTAAAATTATTTAGTTAGATTTTACTTTTCACTTTCAAAATTATTTAATTCCATTTTCTTTTAAAAATTATTTAGTTAGATTTTACTTTTCACTTTCAAAATTATTTAGTTAGATTTTACTTTTCACTCAAGTAATGAGTTCGGAACGGATGTTTAAAACGTTCGCAACTCGACGGGATTAAAGAACGAACTCCCCGAAGTTTGGGCAAATTGCACCCAGGTACCCACGATATCTTGCAAAAGCTTATTTATATTTTATTGTTTTCTCACGACGTTGAAAAAACGTACGTGAGAAAATGCAAAAGTTTTTTGATGCGAGCTATATGCATCAATGGAATCTGTAATCCGATATGTACTTGTGCGCCCGTCTTGAAATATTAATTATAAGAGGGCGCGAATAATTTTGATAATTGTATGTATGTACATACAATTAGATTGGATTAAGTAGGTAATGTACGTATGTACATAGTACATACGGAAAAAAGTAACAAGACACTGTATGTAGGTAAGTGTGCATACCGTGTGAGTGGAATGTGTGTCTGATAACAAATTGCAATTTATGCTAAATTGCATTTTGTTATAATATGGGAATGCATTTCTAAATGCATTTTAAATTTTGAATGAGATTTAAAAATGAAATAATTTTTCATTTTCAGGGTCAATTAATGGTACATCAATATATCGTATTGGACGATATATTGATGTGTCGGTATTATGGTTCTGATTCGGGGCATTGGGCACCTGAGTCACAAAATTCACCTCTGAAATTGTTTATTAATATTTTGTTTAAATGGAGATGGATATAGGAGGATAAGAATTGGAAAGCGAGAGGTTATCGTTTTTTGTTGTCATTGTCTGTAAGTTAAACGTTTTCTGTGGTTTTCCTTTTAGGTGCTGGGGTTATTTTGAAATTAAGTTTTCTTGGTGCAGTTCTAGTTCATCTAGAGAAAGTATTTTCCGTGATTACAGATTTTTTGTTTGAATTTCACGTACGAATGCGCACATAGAATTGAGATGACTAATGCAATCATCATATATGATAATGTATAGTGGTGAATATGATGATTGCTCATTGGATTGAGCGGAATTAATTCCTGCTCTTTTTGGGAATGGATCGATTCCAGAAGGCTCTCTAGATCCGTGTTTGTTGTGATATTAAGAGATTTGTTTCTATAAGCTTTGCTATGGGAGAAGACGTAATATTCCATATTATATTGGAAATATTTACAGTTGGGATGAAATGGGAATTGAATTTGGACATTTTTAAGTTGTGTCCGTGCAGGATGAATTCCTTCCTGCGAACATAACAACCGGGATTGATGTGCATTGTTCCTATTCCATACAGGGTTTGTGAATTAATGGAATCTTCACAAATAATGTCTATGTGGAGGGATCCTTTCAGGGAGAAAAGGCAGCCGTGCTGCTGTGATAACTGCGTCCAATAGTAATCCTGTCGCAAGATCAGAATTTTACACTTTTGTGTAATAGGTTCCTTCTTTACTTCACTTCACATTGGTTTGTTCTTGTATTTGTGTTTAGGATGGGGAATGAAATTTTGCAGTAGAAATGCATTTGGTCGCGTTTGGATGCGAAATTATGAATATCCTGAAGCGTTAATTCAACAAAATGTTCGCGATTTATTAATATGTATTCCTTTATTGGTTCGATATATACGAATGATCCGCTAAGGAGTGTGGGTAATGGCATTGCGTTGAATAATTGGTATGGTTCCTTGAATGGAAGTGGAATTCGGAGCTCGATAATTATTTTATTATTGAAAATATTCGCTGCTATTGTACTCAATTTGTAAAATTGTTATAAAATATTGTCTCAAGAATTTATGGGAAGCATCATTGAATTTGGAAAATCCTGTCTGATGTTCAATAAGATTTCATCAATTTGTTTAGGGGAAATGAGTGTAGGTTGAAATTTTCCATGCCTTGAATCTGTTAATAGATCTATTAATTCCGACTGGGTATTTTTGTATCTGAATGCCATTAACGAAACCAGGGAAATAAGTGATTCAATTTCAATGGATATTTTGTTATCCAATGTTCTGTTTTCCATTAATGATGTAGCTGTCTGTAATGAAATTAACTTTTTATGCATAACCAATTGCGGCTATAGTTTTGTTGAAAACATTTGCGGTTGCTTCGACTATCGCAGTTTGGCTTTTCATAAGTGATTGGAGGGAGTTTTGGTTAAGGGTGAGATCTCGGATTTGTCATCATATAGCTTGGCATCATCTTCGTCTAATGTGCCGAAAAGCGCTTTGGAGATTGAGCCTATTGCATTAATTAGTGCTCTTTGTTTTCTATTTTGGGTCACAAGTAACATATTCTTATATTCTATGTTTGCTAATATAAGATTGATTTGTAACAACGTACCGTTACAAGTGTGGCTCAGGGCTGAGTGTTTGTCCAGTTTCCGGCAGGTCGCTGTAATTTGTTGGGCTTTGAACTGGATGTGGTTGAATTCTGTTTTAAAATTTTCCAGGTCGTAGAATGTCACTAATTTCCACTCGTTTGTGTAGAAATTGGCTCTGCCTGCAGTAGCATTTAGCTGCTTTACATTTATTCCTGAGCCGTAGATTAAGGGGATGAAAATTAGAATGAATGCTATATGCATCATTTTGGAAACCTGGAAGATGACACTGTGTTAATATCTCTGAATGATATTTGAATATATTGAAGGTTTTACTCTGAGAACAGTTTTAGGTCATTGTTATGGACTCTTTTGTTTTTATTATTGATTTTAATAGTAGAATTTTCGGGGGAATTTATCTCCATTATCTCATACGGATCTGTCCATAGTGGTGAGAATTTGTTCCCTCGAACTCTGCTCTTAAGTAGGACTTTATCGCCTACCATAAAAGATTTTTGGACGGAGTTCTTATCGTATTGCAATTTTGACCTTTCTTTGTTTGCCATGGCTATGTCTTTAGCTATTTTGAAGCTATGCTGTCGACACGCTTTTAACTCGTTTGCATAATTGTCGTCATTATAGCAAACGGTTGGAGAAGATTTCAAATTGTTTGGAATTTCGGCTGGGAATCCGTAAAGGAGTTCGCGAGGAGTATAATTAGTACTCGAATGAGGAGTGGTATTGTAGATAAACATGGGATAAGGAATCCATGTATCCCAGTCTTGTGGATCTTTTGCTACATAAGATCGGAGATAATCTGCTAAGGTTCTGTGTCTTCTTTCCAATGCACCATTCGTTTTAGAGTGATATGGAGTAGTTTTGCGCCTTTTAATTCTCAGCAACTTCGATACCTCGGCGAACATGCCACTTATGAGGTAAGAACCCTGATCTGTGAGGATACTTTCTGGAATACCATGTCGACAAACTATTGTTGTAATGAAGGCTTTCGCTAATGTGTTATACTCGTGTCGACTATGGAAATAGCCTCAGAAAACTTTGAAAGGTCATCTTGGAATGTAAGGATGTATTTGTTTCCAGAATGAGAAATTGGGAGAGGTCCTACAACGTCTAGGTACACTCTTTCCAAAGGTTTGGAGCTAATGCTCGAGATTTTCATTGGAATTTTCGGATTTCTGGATACTTTGTTTACCTGACAAAGTTTTCATTTCCTTACATGCTTTGCGATGTCGTCTGACATGCTAGGCCAGTAGAATTGCTTTTTGATTCGTTTAGTTGTAGGGGAAACGCCTTGATGGCCTCCCGTTGGGGATGAATGAAAATCTTTTAAAACTTGTTCGATGTCATTAATGTCTGATAAAACTTTAATCGAATCTTGATGGAGCTTTATGTTTTTTTGTTTAGTAGCGAAGATCTGGGTAATAGCGCTCTTAATAATTATTAGATTCTGTGGATCGAATATAGGAAAGGAGATATTTATTTGTTTTAACTGATTTGCTTCTGTGTATGAGCAGATTTCAGTTAAAATCTTTTCGAGGTCTGATCTATCTCTTTGGGATCGACAAAGTAGATTAATTTTGGAAATAATTATTATGGAGTCTTTTCTTTAGAAGTAGTTCAGTTCAGTTTCTGAAAGTGGAGATTTATCCGAAAATTTTAGTTTCGAATCCAACACTCTTTTAAGTTCTGTATCTTGCATTGGCAAGATGAAAAATTTAGGATTCGCATTTTTAGTCAGTAAAAGAGGAAAATTAGTCTCAGTTATTATGACTGGGGAATTGTTTGATGACGATGGAGCTGGGTTTGGAGTAATAATTCTCGTGTCGCGAATGCTCAGATTTACCTGAGCTCTAGCTTGATTCCTCGTTACAATATTCACGCAGGTTGAAGGTTCTGCAAAATGTTTGGAATATTCTGGGATAGCTCTACTGACAGCGTCTGCATTTGTGTTGAGCTTACCTGATTTATGGACTATCTTGTAGTCATATTCCTCAAGACGTATTCTCCATCTCATCAGTCTTGAGGACTGGTCTTTCAGATTCATGAGCCATACTAATGGTTTATGGTCAGTTATAATTGTAAACTGTCTACCATAAACGTATGGTCTGAATTGCTCAACTGCGAAAACGAAAGCTAAGAGCTCCTTTTCTATTGTTGAGTAACGAGTCTCTGCACCATTGAGAACTCGGCTCACATAGGCGATCGGATGATCTCCTTGGTCATCAACTTGTGAAAGAACAGCTTCGATGGCGTAGTCACTGGCATCGGAGGTGACAAAAAATTATTCGTCAAAATCGGGATATGATAGAATTGGTGCTGTAATAAGTTTATTGCTGACTCAAGCATTTCTTGTATTTGCTGATTTATTTCCGTTCGGCTTGGTATAAATTGGCGGTTTGTCCTGGAGGGTCTCGATTTTGTGGGTAATCGCATCTGTATATGAAAGGAAAACCCCTTCTAGGAAGAAGAAATCGTTGAATTCCCTACATATATTGCGAACACTCTGAATTACAGTGATCCAATTTGATAAGGTTTTGCAGTTTATTTATTCTGCCCTGAATTGGATCTCTGTCAGAGTCTGTGGAGATGACCACAAAGTCATCCACGTCTTGGTAAACTGGGTCCACCTCGTAAGGTGCCAGATCGGCGTCCTCCTCATTTGTGTTGAGGATTAGGATTTTTGCCATACCGTTGACTGGTTCGACTATCGAATTTCCAAGAAATAAACCTGGCCTTATTTCCTTCTTGAAACAGACCGATTGATTTTGAATAGAAGGAGTTGGAATTTCAATGATGAATTCTGATCGACCCGGAATTTTAATTTTATTTAATTTATCCGATTCTTTCGGATTTCTAAAAGGATGGAGAAAGATTCCAACTTTTGTGGAATTTGGAAGGAGTTATACGATGATTCTGACTCGATAGAATTTGAAGGAGATAAAACTTTATTGAAGTTCTTTGACTTCTTTGATTTTATCTTGAAATTCACTTTTTGTGAATCTACTGATGAAGGAGATAGAATTTTACTAGATGCAGCCTTTTGTGCGGCTTTAGATGGAGATATACTTCTACTTTCTTCCTTCATATCTTGTGAAGCTTTGGATGGAGATAGAATTTTATTTAATTCAGCCACTTGTCTGGCTATAGATAGAGATAAATTTTTACCTTTATGCTTCATTTCTTGTGAAGCATGTGCTGGCGATCGATTTGCATTGCTTTTCGAAGCAATTGATGGAGATAGATTTGTATTAATGTCTTTATTGGAGACTGTTATCCCTGTATATAACAGACTCTTTGTTTGAGACCTCTTTTCTAGATCTTCGCTTTTCAAATAAACTTATGGGTACTTAGTTTAATATTCTTCTCATTTGAAACGTTTATTTCTTAAGAAATATATTTATTTTTGTAATTTATGCTAGCATTGTATCGAGATAAAAAGTCATGACCAAGTAGGCCATCGTATGAGAGGATGGAGATATTTCCCACAATTTGAAATGGGTGTTCTAGGATGGAGTTATTATTATTCGAAGATTCTAAATTCAATTTAGCAAAGATGAGCCCTTCCGTAGAAGTGGACTCTGTAAACAAAGTATTTATATTGCAGACAGCATCTCTGTAGCAGGTGCTATCCGGCTTCAATGGATGGAGTTTATGTCGACAGGCAAAGAAAGAGGTAGTGAATTTTTATTAATTTGGACGGGGATACGAATTCATTTTGTTCTGACTGTGTCGATATTGTTTCGGAATTCCTGTGGACTTGTGCTGTAGTTTCTATATGCGAGGGGTTGCCGAATGAGACCCCCGCTGCATCCAGTTTCCTTGCCTGAATGCCGATGGACCTTTGCTATTTCTCCTCTTTGGAGATGGTGATCTAGCCGACATATTGGCATTATTATATCTCGGCGGCATGCGCGTAGCGAGGTAGGGACACGGGTGGGCAACACCCCCCCCCCCCCACCCCCACCCTCAGAGAAGCCCGTGTAGGCTCGCTGCCCCCCCCCCCCCCCCCCCAGAAATTTGCAATTTTTGGCCATATCTTATGAGAGTATTAGATATTGCTCAAGTTTTGTTTTGCTCGAAATCAAATTTATATACGCAATTAAATTTAGATAATTAAGAAAATAATTGCTTAAAAAAAAACAAAATGAAAATTTACAAGTGGTCTTAAAAATTTGCTCTCTACACAGTTTGAGTATCATTGGTACTAATTTTTTTGAACATTCAATTCCCATCATCGAAAATGATCAGAATATGATCAGAAATTTTCACTCCACTTTGAAAAATACTACAACTACTGCAGCCCAGATATCCAGAATGAAATAATTGAAGTGATATCGAACCTCACTGTTGAGGAAATTGTTGAAGAAACAAAAGCATGCGGCTTTTTTTCTTTGAGTGTGGATGAGGCCAGGTGCTTTAAAGAGGAACAATTTTCAATAATCGTAAGATATGCGAACGGTTTCGATATAGTCGAAAGATTTCTAGGTTTTATAAATTGTTCCACCTCCAGAGATGCACAAGGACTGGCTAAATTAATTTTGGATACATTGGACAAACACCATTTGGGTGATGTTCCAATTCTTGCACAGTCTTATGATGGCGCTAGCGTCATGTCTGGTAAAAATAGAGGCAATTATAAAAGAAACTCACCCTTACGTGATTTACATCCATTGTTTAGCGCACAAACTAACTCTCATTGTTGTTGACTCATGCGACAATGTTTCACTAGCAAACACATTTTTTAACGGCCTCGAAGCTTTGTATATTCACTTCTCACAACCTGGTCATCATGCGAGCCTGAAAAAATTACAAAGCACTCTCGGGATCCATACCGATCGTGAAATGGGAAGTCTAAGTACTACCAGATGGAGTTGCCGCTACGAAAATTGCAAAGCAGTACTGGCAAGTTATGATGCAATTAAATTGGGTTTGGAAAAAGAGATCACTGAGAACCGTGACAAGCACACAGTTGAAGCACTTGGATTGCTAGCGATTATTACGAAACCAGAATTTGTCGTTTCCTTACACACATTTCATTCCGTTCTCAGTATAGTGAATGTACTGAGTAAATTTTTCCAGAGTCAAAATGCCACTCTTGGTCAGGCTAGTGACCTCGTAGCAAGTACTATAAGTACTTTCGAAGAATGCAGGAATCAGTTCAAAATTTGGACAGACATCGAGCAGTTTTCTGAAAGGCACGAAATTTCGCTAAACCCAGTTAGTGGTAGAGTCTCAAAAAAAAGGCGTCAACAAAAGGACTTTTATGCAGAGTCGACAGTTGGCCAAAGCATTACATTAGATTTGCCAGCCGATACACAACCAGAAGAATACTGGAAGACCAACATTTACTACCAAGTAATAGATAATATCATAGGAAATCTAAAACGCCGATTTGAAAATCTACCGTTAGCTCGCGCTGTGGACTCATTTCTTAAGTTAGACATGAAGAACGGAGAGGATTTCATCAGTTATTATAAAACAATCTTAAAAATTGATATATCAGCCTTGGAAGCTGAAGCAATGGTAATGAAAAACATGCTTAAATTAAAAAATTATGAGATGAATCCTGAAAATTTGAGAGAAAATGTTAAAAAAGAGTACTGCCCTAATTTATATAAACTTGTCCAAGCAGCAATAGTACTCCCAGTGAGCTCCGCCGGTTGTGAGAGAAGTTTTTCTGCGATGAGGCGTATAAAAACGTGGCTTAGAAGCACAATGCTTCAAGAACGATTCTCTCGCATGTCACTGCTCAACATAGAGAATGCCATTGTTAAAACAAAATAACAGCTGAAAAAGTTTTGAGCCGATTTGCAGGACAAAATAGAAAACTAAAGCTTATTTAATAGGTCTTTGGGGATTTCTTTTGAGAACATTATCACAGTATACATACAGGAGAACAGCTTAGAATAAACTATTGAAAACGGAATTTACAAGCCGAATGACATGGCAAGTGGAACGGAACAGTTTAATTTGGTAATGCAAAATCTTTTAATTAGCATAGATTTAAATTTAATTTATGCATAATTAACTGTTTTTCTGCTTAAATTGAAGCATAAAAAAAAGAAAATTTATTTAAATGTGTCGACATTGAATGGATGCCGCCGTGCAATGAGAATCCAAATGAAAGTTAAAATGACTTCCTACATTCTAGTCGAAAATTATTAGACGTAAGTGCAGTGAAAAAGGCTATTCTTAAAATTCAACCATTCAATGGTTGCAAAAGAAATGTTTATAGTAACAAGGAAGGTGCCAAGAGGAACGACTTTTCAAAATCCGCAGTTTTAAACCCATCCTTCCGAAATCTTCAGAACACCAAGAAAATGGTTACATACGAAGACGAGGAAAGGCGCCACATAAAATTCACCTCCAAACAAATTCACCTAATTACATTCCGATCAAATGCAAAAGAAATCGAAACCATCTTAGATCACCTCAGCGATAAAATGATAAAATGTTGATGTATAACACACAAAAGTAAATCTCCCAGTGGAAGTCTTCCAACAGTTCAGGAATCGTGGTATACTGTTCCAGTCATGCAAACAGAAAGGCCTTAGAGGAAGTCAAAGAAAACCTTGGTAAGATTCTATTAATTTTTTTTTTTCTGAAGTGACAAGAATTATCGAAAGTAAATTTCAGGGCTGGCTTTTAGTGATTGGGATCTCGACTTTTATACAAATCTTTTTAGAAATGTAATTAAAAGAGATCCAACGTCCTTTTGAACTATTCAATTGTGCCCAAAGAACACAAACAGTGAACATTCCCGTCATTGATTTTTAGTGGAAAATGATTGTTGATGGTCAACCCATGCCAAAGTCTTTCATTCCAATGACCATTAATTCCCAGGAGACCAATAACCAAAACAATACAATTAAGTTCAGCGACAACAGCAGTGCTATTCGCGCATATAAACATACATCTTTAAGACCAGAAAGCTTCATAGGTCCTGGAAAAATGATTTTGGTTACAGTTGAGTCCGATTTAATATTCACTGCAGAAACTCACAATATGCCAACTGTCGCGCCTTTCAGTGGAGCTACAACAGGGACCGGTGGCAGGATTAGGTATTTGTATACATATAGATTATATTTGAATATTAATATTGACGATACTTTTGAATATAACAGGGCTGTTCAGGGCATTGATCGAGGAGGTTTACTAATTGCTGGAACAGCTGTTTACTGTGTTGGTTGCTTAAACATTCCATATAAGAATTTAAAATTTGAATATCCCTTGTCCTTTGCATCTCCACTAAAAACTGAGGAAAAAAGTGGATCCATCACTTTTACCAAAACAATTATTCTTTTTAGGTATGCTGTTAGCAAAAATTGGAGGCCCTGTTTACCCTCTGCTGAAGTGCAAGAAGATTTCAGTGCCGAATTAAATTTTAACCCTTGTGGGCACACCCAGGTACCCGGGTAACTATTTGAACTTTCTTCTGCGAATTCATTATAAAAAAATTATTTCTCGAAGTTGATTTTCGTGTTAATCTTAAATCATGTAATTTTAAGACAATTAACGCGCTTTCCTACTAAAAATGTAAAGTCAGGTGGATGAAAAACGCCAGTTATAAATTTTCTACTTAAAGGCACACCCATGGTACCCGGGTACCTTTATAAATATTTGGTATAATAGCACGTATTGAGTGAAAATTGTACTAGGCCCAAATTTACTAAAAACAAAATAAATGATTTTATAAATAATATATTTATTGATATTTTGCATATAAGTATGAATGTAAGTTTAACTTGGAACTCGATTAGCTGGCCTTGGTGTTGATAGCTCTGTAATTATAAAATATCAATTAGTATACCTATTGATTATTTTCCTAAAATATTTTGCAAAAATTACTTTTCAGTTGCATCCGCTAAATTTACTCAGTGTTACTGCATGGACGTTGCAAATTGGACGGTTGCATGACTCGCGATTAACAATACCTCTTTTTTAGTGATGACATGCATACATGGCAGTTGCCAACTACTGCCAGACGTCCCCCCCCCCCCCCAGAAATTTGCAATTTTTGGCCATATCTTATGAGAGTATTAGATATTGCTCAAGTTTTGTTTTGCTCGAAATCAAATTTATATACGCAATTAAATTTAGATAATTAAGAAAATAATTGCTTAAAAAAAAACAAAATGAAATTTACAAGTGGTCTTAAAATTTGCTCTCTACACAGTTTGAGTATCATTGGTACTAATTTTTTTGAACATTCAATTCCCATCATCGAAAATGATCAGAATATGATCAGAAATTTTCACTCCACTTTGAAAAATACTACAACTACTGCAGCCCAGATATCCAGAATGAAATAATTGAAGTGATATCGAACCTCACTGTTGAGGAAATTGTTGAAGAAACAAAAGCATGCGGCTTTTTTTCTTTGAGTGTGGATGAGGCCAGGTGCTTTAAAGAGGAACAATTTTCAATAATCGTAAGATATGCGAACGGTTTCGATATAGTCGAAAGATTTCTAGGTTTTATAAATTGTTCCACCTCCAGAGATGCACAAGGACTGGCTAAATTAATTTTGGATACATTGGACAAACACCATTTGGGTGATGTTCCAATTCTTGCACAGTCTTATGATGGCGCTAGCGTCATGTCTGGTAAAAATAGAGGCAATTATAAAAGAAACTCACCCTTACGTGATTTACATCCATTGTTTAGCGCACAAACTAACTCTCATTGTTGTTGACTCATGCGACAATGTTTCACTAGCAAACACATTTTTAACGGCCTCGAAGCTTTGTATATTCACTTCTCACAACCTGGTCATCATGCGAGCCTGAAAAAATTACAAAGCACTCTCGGGATCCATACCGATCGTGAAATGGGAAGTCTAAGTACTACCAGATGGAGTTGCCGCTACGAAAATTGCAAAGCAGTACTGGCAAGTTATGATGCAATTAAATTGGGTTTGGAAAAAGAGATCACTGAGAACCGTGACAAGCACACAGTTGAAGCACTTGGATTGCTAGCGATTATTACGAAACCAGAATTTGTCGTTTCCTTACACACATTTCATTCCGTTCTCAGTATAGTGAATGTACTGAGTAAATTTTTCCAGAGTCAAAATGCCACTCTTGGTCAGGCTAGTGACCTCGTAGCAAGTACTATAAGTACTTTCGAAGAATGCAGGAATCAGTTCAAAATTTGGACAGACATCGAGCAGTTTTCTGAAAGGCACGAAATTTCGCTAAACCCAGTTAGTGGTAGAGTCTCAAAAAAAAGGCGTCAACAAAAGGACTTTTATGCAGAGTCGACAGTTGGCCAAAGCATTACATTAGATTTGCCAGCCGATACACAACCAGAAGAATACTGGAAGACCAACATTTATTACCAAGTAATAGATAATATCATAGGAAATCTAAAACGCCGATTTGAAAATCTACCGTTAGCTCGCGCTGTGGACTCATTTCTTAAGTTAGACATGAAGAACGGAGAGGATTTCATCAGTTATTATAAAACAATCTTAAAAATTGATATATCAGCCTTGGAAGCTGAAGCAATGGTAATGAAAAACATGCTTAAATTAAAAAATTATGAGATGAATCCTGAAAATTTGAGAGAAAATGTTAAAAAAGAGTACTGCCCTAATTTATATAAACTTGTCCAAGCAGCAATAGTACTCCCAGTGAGCTCCGCCGGTTGTGAGAGAAGTTTTTCTGCGATGAGGCGTATAAAAACGTGGCTTAGAAGCACAATGCTTCAAGAACGATTCTCTCGCATGTCACTGCTCAACATAGAGAATGCCATTGTTAAAACAAAATAACAGCTGAAAAAGTTTTGAGCCGATTTGCAGGACAAAATAGAAAACTAAAGCTTATTTAATAGGTCTTTGGGGATTTCTTTTGAGAACATTATCACAGTATACATACAGGAGAACAGCTTAGAATAAACTATTGAAAACGGAATTTACAAGCCGAATGACATGGCAAGTGGAACGGAACAGTTTAATTTTGGTAATGCAAAATCTTTTAATTAGCATAGATTTAATTTAATTTATGCATAATTAACTGTTTTTCTGCTTAAATTGAAGCATAAAAAAAAGAAAATTTATTTAAATGTGTCGACATTGAATGGATGCCGCCGTGCAATGAGAATCCAAATGAAAGTTAAAATGACTTCCTACATTCTAGTCGAAAATTATTAGACGTAAGTGCAGTGAAAAAGGCTATTCTTAAAATTCAACCATTCAATGGTTGCAAAAGAAATGTTTATAGTAACAAGGAAGGTGCCAAGAGGAACGACTTTTCAAAATCCGCAGTTTTAAACCCATCCTTCCGAAATCTTCAGAACACCAAGAAAATGGTTACATACGAAGACGAGGAAAGGCGCCACATAAAAATTCACCTCCAAACAAATTCACCTAATTACATTCCGATCAAATGCAAAAGAAATCGAAACCATCTTAGATCATCTCAGCGATAAAATGATAAAATGTTGATGTATAACACACAAAAGTAAATCTCCCAGTGGAAGTCTTCCAACAGTTCAGGAATCGTGGTATACTGTTCCAGTCATGCAAACAGAAAGGCCTTAGAGGAAGTCAAAGAAAACCTTGGTAAGATTCTATTAAATTTTTTTTTTCTGAAGTGACAAGAATTATCGAAAGTAAATTTCAGGGCTGGCTTTTAGTGATTGGGATCTCGACTTTTATACAAATCTTTTTAGAAATGTAATTAAAAGAGATCCAACGTCTTTTGAACTATTCAATTGTGCCCAAAGAACACAAACAGTGAACATTCCCGTCATTGATTTTTAGTGGAAAATGATTGTTGATGGTCAACCCATGCCAAAGTCTTTCATTCCAATGACCATTAATTCCCAGGAGACCAATAACCAAAACAATACAATTAAGTTCAGCGACAACAGCAGTGCTATTCGCGCATATAAACATACATCTTTAAGACCAGAAAGCTTCATAGGTCCTGGAAAAATGATTTTGGTTACAGTTGAGTCCGATTTAATATTCACTGCAGAAACTCACAATATGCCAACTGTCGCGCCTTTCAGTGGAGCTACAACAGGGACCGGTGGCAGGATTAGGTATTTGTATACATATAGATTATATTTGAATATTAATATTGACGATACTTTTGAATATAACAGGGCTGTTCAGGGCATTGATCGAGGAGGTTTACTAATTGCTGGAACAGCTGTTTACTGTGTTGGTTGCTTAAACATTCCATATAAGAATTTAAAATTTGAATATCCCTTGTCCTTTGCATCTCCACTAAAAACTGAGGAAAAAAGTGGATCCATCACTTTTACCAAAACAATTATTCTTTTTAGGTATGCTGTTAGCAAAAATTGGAGGCCCTGTTTACCCTCTGCTGAAGTGCAAGAAGATTTCAGTGCCGAATTAAATTTTAACCCTTGTGGGCACACCCAGGTACCCGGGTAACTATTTGAACTTTCTTCTGCGAATTCATTATAAAAAAATTATTTCTCGAAGTTGATTTTCGTGTTAATCTTAAATCATGTAATTTTAAGACAATTAACGCGCTTTCCTACTAAAAATGTAAAGTCAGGTGGATGAAAAACGCCAGTTATAAATTTTCTACTTAAAGGCACACCCATGGTACCCGGGTACCTTTATAAATATTTGGTATAATAGCACGTATTGAGTGAAAATTGTACTAGGCCCAAATTTACTAAAAACAAAATAAATGATTTTATAAATAATATATTTATTGATATTTTGCATATAAGTATGAATGTAAGTTTAACTTGGAACTCGATTAGCTGGCCTTGGTGTTGATAGCTCTGTAATTATAAAATATCAATTAGTATACCTATTGATTATTTTCCTAAAATATTTTGCAAAAATTACTTTTCAGTTGCATCCGCTAAATTTACTCAGTGTTACTGCATGGACGTTGCAAATTGGACGGTTGCATGACTCGCGATTAACAATACCTCTTTTTTAGTGATGACATGCATACATGGCAGTTGCCAACTACTGCCAGACGTCCTGAAGTATCCCGTAAAGGAGCTGCCGCTCCTGTTGTCGAAATTGGGATGTTTATAGGATGACCCAGAACGCTCTCGATCCCATTTCTCGTGCTGAAATTTCGATACATATTTGGTTGATAACCGGCAGTGCCAGTTGGTTTATTGCATCCTGGGTTATTTTCCATAAAAACAATGTATGCAGCCAGCGCTGCTACATCTAGGATATTGTAGAAGAAAGCCAATGGCCACCGCAGGGTTCTTCGCTTAGTAGAATAGGTGGCCAGCATCTTGTCCATTGTATCTACTCCACCTTTCGTCCTATTATAGTATTCAATTATTTCAGGTTTTTTGAGTGCACCTGATACTTCATCATGTGGAAAAATTATCAGTAACAATATTTCGACCAGTACCCTTATACCGCAAATACAAAACTCTCACCACACGTTCTCCTTGATTGATTTCACGGGTCGTACCCGTCTTTCCTGTATAGATTTGGCCTTGCAATGGAAATGAATTTTTGGCATCACAAGCCCACATAACTTTTATGCCATATTTTGAAGGTTTGGACGGCATATATTGGGTGAACTTAGTGCGACCCCGGAATGGAAACAACTGTTCGTCAATTGGTATGCAGTCCGTTGGTACGTATTGAGAAGCCAAATTAGCGTTCAACATTATAAATGAATACGAGATTGCGGCTGCTTTATCGTCCTTTATTCGGCTGCTCTTTAGATTGGCCATACACATTTTTGAAAAACAATACTTGCTTGAAGAATATTCTTCTTCAATATTGTGTCAGTCTGCCCCCCCCCCCCCCACCAACAAAACGCTGGTTACGCCAATGTTCGGCGGTGGAGTTCAACTTTGTCGGAGTACTGGCTGCTGCCAGTTCCTATTTTGAGGCTGTCTGTCAGCCGTGTTTGTTGGTGGAGTATTTTTCACCTTTTTGATTTTCTCAGCTGTCGTTAAAGCGATTATTATTCGCAGTTCTTGTCCTGCATTCCTCGATTGTATGTCACATCCGATGATAATATCGACATGAAGGAGATTGTGATGGATATTTAATTTTATTAAAATCTGGAGAGCGTTGTAATTGGGGGTTTAGCTTTGGAACTGCATTGAAATTTTGCGCGGTGCGTTGTATGACTGGGCAACTTGATGCAGCATGCTCCAGTCTATTACATTTGAAGCAACGAAGATTTGAATTTATTGTTTGCTCAAATGGAGTTTGATTAATCTTGTTTTGTGCATGGAAAACAAGTTGTTTCTGCTCTAAACGTGATGCATGCTCCAAGATGTGTGATTTTAAAGCAGAAAAGGATTTATCAGAATGCACTTTGGCTAAGGTCTGTAATTGTGGATTGGATAATCGATCTTCAATTGCTCTCACAGCCTGACACTCATTATCTCTTAACAAAGACCGTAGGAGCACCTTGTCCGTTGTATAGGAATCTGTTGCTTCATTTAGCTTGGACAGTGTTGTATTTAATCTCTGCAAAAAGTCTTTTACACTTTCCTCTCTTCTTTGTCTGGAGTTAGTCAATTGAGATTGTAGTGTGGACCTAGGGGTTTTGACTTCCAAAGTTTGGCCCAATAGCGACTTTAACTCAGGCCAATCTGAGATTTGATTGTATCTGTATACGTCGTATGCCTCTGCAGATAATTTACTCCTTATTAAGCTAAGGAGGGAGACTTTTTCGCTCACCGTCGATGCTGTTGCGTACGTGTCATCACAACTTGAAATAAATTTGCGGAAATCCTTAGAATTTCCACTAAAATTTGTAATTAATGACCTTGCGTCTGATAAGGAGAAATGCGACTGGTCTTTAAAAGATGATTTGTTAAATCATTTGTAGTATTTGATAACCCTTGAAATCGCGAATCTAGCTGTTCCTGAAGTGCGATTATAGTATCTGAATATGATGTTTCCATTTTTATATAAATATCTTCCGTGAAGTATTCGCTGCCTTTATCTTCGGGGCCAGCATTTGAAATTATATCAATATGAGTTGTTTTGAAATCATCCCAATACCCATGCAGCTAATGTAGTTTTTGAGTTAAATATGCCTGGCTTGCAGTTGGTAGCGAATTAAGATTGATAGACTGGATAATATGTGTTATAGATTTTTGTCTATCTTCTTGCAGTCTAAATCGTATTGCATTAGACTGATCCATGTCTCCACATTCCTGCATAGCTTCAGTATTGGTACTCTTTTGTGAAATTTTGGGAGGAGGGAAATAAAATGGTTTGGTTTCGTTATCCGCATGGCTAGAAATTGATTTCAATCTATCAGACAGTGTTGCTTTGATTAGGTTGTACCAATCCTCTGTCTTATCAGAGCATGATTGTTTAAAATATTCATGAGTTTCGTCGAAATCTTTATGTCTTTGGATAATGGCTTCTGTTTCTTCAAAGTCTGTCCAGTACTCTTCTAATTTTTTGATCTTTTCCGAAACTAATTCTGGTGTAATGATTAACTATACTTCCCAGTTAATCAGGTAATGAATCTCCAATTATGCCCAGAGGTATCTTCTTCACAGCAGCTGGCGACTTCCGGAAGCTAAGCCAAGGGCCAGCTATGGTTACCGGAGTAATGATTAGGCGTTCTAGTACAACTAGAACTGCCGACTTGATGAGCAGGAAGAATTTGTATTGAAAGACTACTTCTTTTCCTATCTCGAGAAAGAATATTTTTTATTCAAAAATGTTCTGCTTATATATAATCGACCTTACTCATAAGGTATACAAAAATTCTTGAATTTCTTAACTTACCTACATAATTTCTAAGGTTACCTAAATACAATTTTATGACTTCATATATGACAAAAATTTCAGTCAAAGCAATCATGCAATCGCAATGCAAATCGTTCACAAGAAATGTTGACCCATGTGCAATCACTATTCATTGTCACAGAATACGTAACTTCATGCAATGAAGAGAAGTGTTTTTATTACATAATATTTGTTTATTGGTGCCGGCAAAAGAAGGTAAAGGTAAGAATGAATTGGATGTAAGAATGGCTTACATCATTTACACATATGTTGTGTTTATGATTTCGAATGCTTTGGCGGAAGTATTTTAGTGATGCAATTTTTTAGAATATTTTTCACGGCTGTTAGCGTGAAGTAATTTCAAATATTTTCATTGATTGCTGTTTGAATGATTTTATTGTTTCTCATGGGTTTTCTTGATGTTGGGTTTTTCTGTTAATTTATATGAGAGTAGTATGTATGTACTACATCCCTCCCTTTATTAAGAAAAAAAATTTTGTTTGAAATTTTTTACTGTGATGTTTTTGTAAGTATTTAATCTTATTAACCTCTGTCTTACTTTAATACATGTTTTTAGGATATATACTCTATTCTAGTACTTAACTAGCCTATTGTTGTGGATTTCTTTAATTTCTCCATTAATGTGAAGCTTGCTATTTACATTATTTGTTTCTACAACTAAGTACGGTCCTTTGTATGGTGGCTCCGATTTTCTCTTATTCCCTACTCTTATTTTAACTTTATCTCCTACTTTAATATTTAGTGGTTTGATGTTTCTGTCATGAATTGTTTTTCTGTTTTTCTTGGTTAGTTCTAATATGGCTTTTGCAAGTTTTTGTGTTTGCTGTATTCTATATTTGACCTCTTTGGCATAATCATCTATGTTATATATTGGACTTATGTCTTGATTTCTTAAGTTGGGCAGTGTTGCAATCTTTCCGTAAATTAGTTCGAATGGTGTTAAATTGGTTTCAGAGTGCGGTGTTATATTGTAGGAAAACGTAAAATAAGGTAGCCATTCATCCCATTGGTCGTTTTTACATGTAGAGAGTAAATATTCATTCAGTACTCTATGGTTTCTTTCGATTGAACCCATGGTCTCATGGTGAAATGGGGTTGATGTAACATGTTCTATATGGAAAATTTTGCATATTTCTTTGAATATACTGTTCACAAATTCAGTTCCCTTATCTGTTCTAATTTTTGTGAATGCACCATATTTTAAGATGATCTTTTCAACCAATATTTTCGCGA
Organism: Dioctria linearis; assembly: GCA_963930735.1. Lineage (NCBI taxonomy): Eukaryota > Metazoa > Arthropoda > Insecta > Diptera > Asilidae > Dioctria > Dioctria linearis. The sequence goes on along the minus strand of OZ005740.1, from coordinate 118,491,648 downwards.
TTGTTTTCGCTTCCTTGTTTTCCATCGGGAATGCTTCAACGTATTTCGTCAATTGGCATTGGCATGTTAGTATGTACCTGTAGTACTTACTTTGTCTTAAGGGTCCTACTGTGTCTATTTCTAATGTTTCGAAACTAGTGCTGGGAGTGTCAGTAATTGTTAAGCGTTCTTTAGAGTGTCTCACAACTTTGTTTAATTTACATTCTTCACAATTATTGACGTACGATTTAACCATTTTATTCAGATTTTTCCAGCAGTAACGTTGTTTGATTTTGTTGATGGTTCTCTTTATTCCTGTGTGTCCACCTGTGTGTGGTGTATCGTGAAATTCCTTAATTATTTCCAATTGTTTTTCTTTGTCGGTTATATTTTTAGGAGGTTCATATAAAATTATTCTTATGGAGCTGTTTCTTTCTTTTATCAACTTTCTTTGTATTTTATTAAATTCTTCTTTAAATGTTTTTATGTTTACATTCTTGAATATACTATCTTTCGTGGATAGAGCTAGCTTTTGTATTCTGTTGCTAATCATAGAGAGTGACAGTGTCTCCAAGATAAAACCTAATCTAAGGCATGGTTTATTGCTATACTCGATTGCAACTTCTTTCTTTTTTATAAATATATTCTTTTTCTTGTTATATCTTCTTTCTAGGATATCCTCTTCTAAATTTATAAATTTTAACTTTTTTATTGTATTAATTTCTGAAATAGAAGCACATTGATGGATGAATAGTTGGCCTGACGATTCGTCCGTGCTTTTATTTTTATCACGTGATTTCACATTATATATTTTCTCTATTTTATTTATTTCTTTTGGTACCATTTCTTTTAATATTTCTGAGCTCAATTTAATTCTCGAGAGTGCGTCTGCATTTGTATTTAGCGCTCCTTTTTTATAAATGATTTCAAAGTCATATTCCGATAATTCCATTCTAATTCGTGTCATCTTTGATGATGGATTCTTATGAGTAAATAGGCTGACGAGTGGACGATGATCTGTAACTACTATGAATTTGCGACCACATAAGTACGGTCTGAAATGAGTTATAGCCCAGTAAATTCCTAGCAATTCTTTAATTATGATGGGTTTGTTCAATTCGTGTTTATTTAAAGATCTGCTTGCGTAAGAAATCGGTAAATCTTTTCCAATTTCTCCTTGTGATAGTACTGCTCCTAGTGCTGAGTCAGAAGCATCTGTAGTTAGGATAAAGGGTTTGTCGAAGTTTGGGTATTGGAGAACTGGAGGACTTATTAGTCTCTGTTTTAATGTTTGAAATGCTTCTTCACATTGCTCCGACCATATGAATGGTGTGTTTTTCTTTGTAAGCTGATTGAGTGCTTTTGCAATCTCAGCAAAGTTTGCGATGAATCTTCTGTAGTAATTACAGAATGCTGTGAATCTTCGAGCTTCATCGGCGTTTGTTGGCTTTGGGTAGTTTACTATGCTATCATATTTTCTTGGATCTGTCTTTATTCCTTCACTGGTTATAAGGTGTCCTAGGTAAACTACTTCTGTTTGTAGAAAATTGCATTTTTGTGGATTTAGCTTCAAGTTGTATTCTCTTAAGCGATTGAATGTTTTTATTAGATTCCTGTTGTGATGTTGTAGGTTGCACCCATAAGTAATTATGTCGTCAACATATAGGAATGTCTCTGCGTCTAGTCCTGCGAGTGCTATGGATAGCATGCGTTGAAAACTGTTGGTTGATATTTTTAGACCAAATGGTAGTCGCTTAAATTGAAAATGCCCTTTAGTTGTTGAAAAGGCTGTGAGTGGTCGTGATTCTTCATCCAGTTCAATCTGATGAAAAGAGCTTGTGAGGTCCAAAGTCGAAAAATATCTAGCTTTTCCTAGGTTGTCCAGAATATCTTCTAATCTTGTTAGAGGAAATTTGTCATCCGTTATTCTTTTGTTGAGTTGACGAAAGTCAACAACCATTCTCCATTTCTTTTCACCTTTGTTATCCTTTTTGGGTACTACCAATAAGGGGGAATTGTATGCACTTGTTGAATGCTCAATGATGTCTTCATCTAGCAGTTTGTCCACTTGTCTATTTATTTCTTCCAATTGCGTCTGCGGAAGACGATAATTTTTAATATATACTGGAGAATTATCGTGTGTCGATATATGCTGCTGGTAAAAATTATTAACTGTTAATTTATCATTAGTTAGATAGAAAATATCTGTATAATTCTTGCATAATTCATATAGCGTATCCTTTGCTTTTTCATCCAAATTTTGTACATTCAACTCACTTTTTAGTTGTTCAAATCTCTCTTCCTCCTTAACCTTATGTCTGATTGTCTTCTTTATGAATCTAAAATTATTCAAAGGAACAACTTCTAACTGCGGATTCTTTATGTGTATGTCATTCTCAGTTACATTTATTAATTTTATATGTTTTATACCTTTTGCTGGTATTATAGTATTCGCTACGTGTAGCCCTTCTCTGATCTCTTTACTTAGCACTACACTATCTTCACTTATTTCTATGTTTATAGGTTGTATAATTTGAGATCTAGAAGGTATAGTAATGAATTTTTGTTCTGGAATTTTAGTTATAATGGGTAGGTTAATATCACTAAGTTCTGCACAAATTGTAAATATAAAAATTTCATAGTCTATTTTACACTTATATTTTATGAAGAAATCTTTCCCTAGTAGTCCATCTGTCGCGATAGGGAAATTTTCACTTACTATATGTACTTTATGTTTAAATTTTTCACCTTCTGCATCAAATTGCAATGTTAATGTTCCTAAGGTTTCACTTTCACCCTTTGTAACGCCTCTTATTTTACAAATTTCACTTTTATTTACAATATTAAAATCTATACAGCTTATTTTGACGATCGAGATGTCCGCACCAGTATCTATAAACCATGATGAGGCTGAAGCTTTAGTTGTGGTAGTCTGTAATGATATGTAGTTTGTTAGCTTGCCTACATCAATGAAATGTATCCTCGTTAATTGTTTATTTGTTCTTGATATTCCTCGTCCCTCGATAGGTGTTCTCCGGGGACGGTTTCGTAGTTTTCCGAGTCTAACAAATTAATCCGTCGTGGTTGTCTATTCTGGTAATTGGTATTCCCTCTGTTCGTATTGTTGTACTGTCTTTGAGAAGGATTTCCATTGTTTCTGAAATTATTTTGCGCGAAGTTGGCTCTAGCGTTACTATTGAAGTATGTTCTTCTGTTATTATTAAATCTGCTTTGCGGTTGGTAACTATTATAGTTTTTACGTGATTGCTGGTTAAAGTTATTGTATCTATGGTAGTTGTTTGCACATGATGATCCAGATCTGCGAGTTTGCGCTTGGAATCTGTAGATTCTGTTTTCTTCTGATTTGGCTTGTTCTGAATCAATTTCTTGTGCAAGATCGATAGCATCAGCGTATGTTGCAGGTCTGCTGGCAAATACTGTATATTTGATTGCATTTCTCAGTCCCGATTTAAAAGAGTTCAAGGCAATCTTATCATTCATCTTTGTAATGATGTCTTTATTCTGTTCACCTTGTTCTGATATTTGGATATTATTCAAATTTGCTATCAGAGCATCAATCTCTGAAACGTAGCTCTGCAAGGTTTTATCTCCCTGTCGAACCTTAGACAAATCATTTTGGAGTTTTAGTGCATTTTTGTGCGGTCTGAAAGTTTTGAATAATGTTTCCTTAAAAGATTTAAAATTTATGGGATCTGCTTCGTTAACTATTCTGTTACGAGCTCTTTCCGATAATCTTGTTTTTATCAGGAATTTTACCAGTTTCGTTTTATCTTCTTGTGTTTTTAATTCATCATGGAGATACTCTGCTAAGCTGATGAAGTTGTTTAGTTGTTGCGAGTCTCCGTCAAATATTGGCACTATTTTAGTGACGCTCGCTATGTCAAAGGATGTCATTGTGTTATTATTTATGGTTTCCTCTATTGAACTATTATGACTGTCTGAGCTGTCCGTAAATTCTTCTTCTTCTTCTTCAATGGATTTCTCCAATACCTCTTGAATCTGCTGTGTTTTTATGATAATGTATTTATTTATTTCTTCGTATAAGGTTTTAAATTTATTTAATAGTTTGCCATTGATTTGCTTCTGCTCTGTATTTAATTGATTATATTCTTCAAGAAACGTTGCCTTTAAATTGTCTGTCCAATTCCTTTTTACTAGCAAAAACTGCGCTGAATAGATTCTCTTCGGACTTTTCTTGAAATTTTCTAGAGTCTTTTCCAATTCCTTAATTAGAGTCTTGAGGTTCTGCATCTTTTATCAAAGCCATGTTTTTGTTTTGTTGTCTTTGTTTATTAAAAAAAAATTCTTACATGAATCTATTTTAAACTGCTACTACTAATTTACTAGCTTCTTTCTTTACTCTACTTATGAATTTATTTTTAACGTATTTGTATAATATCATTACTAAAATTAAGGCTATTATTAATCCTAAAAAAATTTTTATATCCGTCGCATGTTCAATATATATTTCCGCTGTTAAGAATGAATTTCCTGATGATGATGCTGCTGCGTCCTGATTCGAGGTGGCTTCTTTACTTTTAGATTCCTTTCCGCCCATTGTTTGTATTATCTCCTGAATGTAAATTGTGTGGTGCTTTCTTCTTCGCAATCCAGTACTGCTGCTTTTTTATCCGGATGTCATCCAAGAACGCGTTCTTCTCAACCTTGGTGACGGCTAGGGTGGTCAGCCTATGTAATTCTGCTAACTCTCGTCTATGTTTCACCAGTTTTCCGGCTCTCTTCTTCTTCTTTTTTGTGATATAATTTGCTGTCTTCTGTGTGGGCTGCTCGGCTGCTTTCCTATTACGGTATTCCTCAATGGATATTGGTCTTGGTCCAGCTCTAGGGTCTTCCTTCAGAATTGCTATCAGCTCGGGAGGCAGGGTCGCCATGTAATGATTAACTATACTTCCCAGTTAATCAGGTAATGAATCTCCAATTATGCCCAGAGGTATCTTCTTCACAGCAGCTGGCGACTTCCGGAAGCTAAGCCAAGGGCCAGCTATGGTTACCGGAGTAATGATTAGGCGTTCTAGTACAACTAGAACTGCCGACTTGATGAGCAGGAAGAATTTGTATTGAAAGACTACTTCTTTTCCTGTCTCGAGAAAGAATATTTTTTATTCAAAAATGTTCTGCTTATATATAATCGACCTTACTCATAAGGTATACAAAAATTCTTGAATTTCTTAACTTACCTACATAATTTCTAAGGTTACCTAAATACAATTTTATGGCTTCATATATGACAAAAATTTCAGTCAAAGCAATCATGCAATCGCAATGCAAATCGTTCACAAGAAATGTTGACCCATGTGCAATCACTATTCATTGTCACAGAATACGTAACTTCATGCAATGAAGAGAAGTGTTTTTATTACATAATATTTGTTTATTGGTGCCGGCAAAAGAAGGTAAAGGTAAGAATGAATTGGATGTAAGAATGGCTTACATCATTTACACATATGTTGTGTTTATGATTTCGAATGCTTTGGCGGAAGTATTTTAGTGATGCAATTTTTTAGAATATTTTTCACGGCTGTTAGCGTGAAGTAATTTCAAATATTTTCATTGATTGCTGTTTGAATGATTTTATTGTTTCTCATGGGTTTTCTTGATGTTGGGTTTTTCTGTTAATTTATATGAGAGTAGTATGTATGTACTACACTGGAGCTCTATATTTTTTGTTAGTACTGTGGTATTCCTTTAATATTTTTCTGATTTCTTTGTTTTTTTTGTATTTGTGACAAGCACGGCCCGTCAAAAGATATGTTTTCTTCAGTCATGTTAGTACGTGGTAGGTGTTATTAATTTCGATGGGAAATAAAAAGGGAAACGAAAGCAAAAAAAAAGCTCCAGTAAAAACCAAGAAATATGCGTTAAAAAAAAAATTAAAACGCTGGTTTGCTAATAATAATTCTGGTTGTGTGTATATATATTGTTGCTGATAAGCAGCTGATCCGTAGATGATATATGAGAAAACGAAATGGGAATTTAACTTTGGTTTAGTTAAGTATACACATATATATATAAGTATATAGTATATAGTAAGAGCTCCGTGTTTCTCAAAGCTGTTTGTGTGCAATTATATTTTTGATAAAATACCAGGCGGAATCGGTTAAAACAAATTTTTGTAGAAAATGCGAATATGATTTTTTTTCTCACTATATATGTATATATATTTTCCTTTTAGCGAACTTATGAAATAACTGGGTGCAGCAAAATCCCTATCTCCAACCAGTATCTTTCTCCTGGTCAATAAGCTTATGGGGCTCTATTGAAGGGGATCGAATGCTGATTTATCGAAGTCCTCTGGCCAACAAGTTCACGAAGCCTTGCCGCAGAGGTCACTTCGTGGAGTAGTGTATTTCGTTGCACGCACCCAAAAAATAAAAGGAAAAATAATAAATTCATATATGCACAATAAAAGAGGATATATGTATATATATATATATATAAGGAAAACTTTGTTTGATTGTTTTACAAGAAAAACGAAAATTGGAAAATTTTCTCTACCTTATATTTATTCCTTGTATATAATCGTTGTGCTTGGTTTTTTTTGCTGGATGATGTAGATATTGTTATCGAATGCTTCCTGTATTTTTCGCTGTTGAAGGCGCTGAATAAGCTGGCGGATGGCTTAAGGATGGTGTTGGTACGTCACGCGTCCGGGGTGACGATTTCTTGCAGTTTTCCTTCTTTGGTACGTCTTGTTTGAGGCAGGGATGAAGCCTCGCAAGGATCCCACGCTGAGCGCTGTGGCGCTTGAACTTTTATGTTTTCCTCTAAGTACCTCCCGGGTACCCGGGCTTATTTTTTTTTATATGTACACAATTTTTTCTTTCGTTTCTGTCATATTTATATTTTAATTATTATTTTGGTTAATTAATTTTTTTTTTATTTTTTTATTTTATTAACTTCGTTTTTATGATTTTTTATTTTATAATGTTATATTTGGATATTATGAATATTTTTAACACTTTAATTTTTTAAAAGGCACTGAATTTGGGGGAAAATACCGCTGCCACCAGTTTGTTGTAACGAGGCTCCGTGCTCCGAAGGAGCGAGCAGTCGCCGATATCAAGGAAAGGGAAAATTAAAAACTGAAACACTTAGTTATTCCTTTTTTCTATTTTTTTTAATATTACTATTTTTGTTATTCCATTTTTTTCTTTGCACTTCAAATCATATTTTCTTTTCGTTTTCAAAATTATTTAATTCGATTTTCCTTTCAAAATTATTTAGTTAGATTTTACTTTTCGTTTTCAAAATTATTTAATTCGATTTTCTTTCAAAATTATTTAGTTAGATTTTACTTTTCTCTTTCAAAATTATTTAATTCGATTTTCTTTCAAAATTATTTAGTTAGATTTTACTTTTTACTTTTAAAATTATTTAATTCAATTTTCTTTCAAAATTATATAGTTAGATTTTACTTTTCACTCAATTAATGAGTTCGGAACGGATTTTTAAAACGTTTGCTACTCGACGGGATTAAACAACGATCTCCCCTAGGTTTGGGCAAATTGCACCCAGGTACCCACGATATCTTGCAAAAGCTTTTTTATATTTTACTGTTTTCTCACGACGTTGAAAAAACGTACGTGAGAAAATGAAAAAGTTTTTTGATGCGAGCTATATGCATCAATGGAAACTGTAATCCGATATGCACTTGTGCGCCCGTCTTGAAATATTAATTTCAAGAGGGTATGTATGTATGTACATACAATTAGATTGGATTAAGTAGGTAATGTACGTATGTACATCGTACATACGGAAAAAAAGTAAGAAGACACTGTATGTAGGTAAGTGTGCATACCGTGCGGGTGGAATTTGTGTCTGATAACGCAATGCAATATATGCTAAATTGCATTTTGTTATACTCGTAATATGGGAATGCATTTCTAAATGCATTTTAAATTTTGAATGAGATTTAAAAATGAAATAATTTTTCATTTTCAGGGTCAATTAATGAATGGTACATCAATATATCGTATTGGACGATATATTGATGTATCGGTATTATGGTTGTAATTGGGGGCATTGGGCACCTGAGTCACAGCAGGGGACCCTGAAAGTACACTGTAGGTTTTCGCCCAGTGGGTTAAATAAAAGTTTGATGGTACATTCATCTGATTTAGTAGCTTTAGTAATTGGTGTGTTCAGCTTATCAACCCATGTATCTTCATTGACCGCTTTTGAAATCTTTTTTAATGATTTCAAGTTTTGTGGTTTAAGGAGCAGAAACTCCTGGGTATTGATTTGACTTGCCACATGGGAAAATCCGATATTAGGTATTAATGAGTGGTTTGAATATATCCGTATGGGAAATCATTTAATCTGTTGGATTTTCATCTTGGGGATATTAAAAATGGGGAGTTTCATTCGGATAACTAATTTGTCCTGTAGCAAATGTGTCTTGATCTCTGCTGTTTGACACAGAACTGATAAGCAGTCCTGCAGATTGGGACAAGTAGATTGAGATTTGTGATAAATCTTTAGCAAATGATTTGGGGAAATAAAAAGAGGATGAATTTTATTATTTCTACTGGACAATATTATGTCCAGTAGAGCTTGTTGTCTAAATTCCAACTCTATCATTTGTAGTGTCAGACTAGAGACGATTTCCTGCCTTATTTGATGGGCTGCCAACTCGTCTGTTGTGTTCCGCAGATTGTTAATCTGATTGGTTATGTGACGCTGTCGTTCAGATAGGGAGGATAGGGGTTTCTGAATTTGCTCGAATGTGGTCTTTATTGCGCTTATTATTTATTTGTTACCACATAATTGATGTACGTAGTGCTCCGCAAGTTCTCCCAGTTTTGTCTGATTGTCCAAGTCGGCCAGATCTAACCCAGTGATGACGCTTCAAGTGTCGTGGTAGACTGATACGGTCACAAGATCCTCGATTATCACTCCCGTGTTATTTAGGGGTTCCCATCATGGTCAGAAAGAGGCCGTAGAAAATTATTGACCGCATTGTTATCTAGGACAGGATAGGGTAAGATATTAAAATGGGTTTCTTGTTGGCTTTGTAGCTTACATGCTATTATATATTGTAATAACTTTATCTCTTTCGTTAGCATTCGGTGCAGGATATATTAATTTCTGGAATCCTCCTTGTTTGCTTCTATTAGTTGCAGGATTTATTAACTTCTGGAATCCTCCCGTTATAGGAACAGTTAAGCATGGGTCACCGTATTGCCGCCTGGCCGAGCGTCTACCGGCGGAATGCGGTTCGGGGGAGGCGTTCACGTGGAATCAGCCTGCCGACTTGTGTAGCGTCAAAAATAACTAGGGCCCGGCGGGGACGAGTTCGGGTTTCCTTGGGGGCTGTTATCCCTTTCGATCTGCTTTCTAGGGGGTAATCCCTACCTCTGGGGTATTTCCTCTTATTGTAATTTTCGGATTTGGAAGAGTAGAAATAACACGACAAATAAACTTGAGTTTTCGCTATTGAACTTTTCTTTTTCTTAATTTTTATTTCCACGTTTTTAAACCAAACTTGATCTACCTCAGACGAGCGTCCCAAAAAACATCAAAAGCTCTTTTTAAGATTGTGATCACAAAAAAAAAGAAACTTCGAGCCTACGTGACTTTTATTCTATCCTTAACTAGGTTTAGTGACATCTATTTATGAATAGCTCCTATGGTGAGGCCACATCTACGCATTCCTCTTCATTTAATCGTTTTTGCTAGTTAAGTTCATTAGTTAGTTACATTTCACTTTTTTTTCTTTTTTTTTTACGGGTTAAGTTTTACTTATTTAATGACATTTTACTTTTTGTTTCTTTACAGGTTAGGTTTACAGGTTAGGTTTACTTATTTGATGACATTTTACATTTTGTTTCTTTACAAGTTAAGTGTTCTTTGAAAACTTTTTATCTAATTCTTCTGGGTGTTTTGAAAATTCAGTAAATGTCAGATTAATCTACTGGATGACCTTTCTATACTTGCTAAGGTGGTGTAGTTTAAAGTGCTATAACTGTCAAACTAATTTATTGGCTAGTATTCTTCTATTGAGTTGGGGTTACTAAAAAAAAAATTGTAGTAATTGTCAACTGATTTATTGACTTGGATTTTTCTAAACTTGTTAAGTTGAGGAGGTTTTAAAAAAAACTCATTGTGTCAGAATTACTTATTGGTTTTACTTTTGCTATATTTGTTAAATTGGTGGGAGTTAAGAATGCAATAAATGTCAACCGGTTTATTTACTTACACTTGTTAAGTTGATGTGGTTTTAAAAAAACTCATTGTGTCAGAATTACTTATCGGTTTTACTTTTGCTCTAATTGTTAAATTGGTGGGAGTTAAGAATGCAATTAGTGTCAACCGGTGTATTTACTTGGATTTTTCTATGCTTGTTAAATTGATGTGGTTTTAAAAATTCGTAGCGTCCGAATTACTTATTGGTATTACTTTTCCTATATATGTTAAATTTGTGGGAATTTAAAATGCAATAAATGTCAACTGACTTATGGGTTTTGATCTTTCTCTGTTTTTTTTTTACATCGGCTGAGTAGTATTTATTGCCTACCTGGGATAGGCCAGATGGATTCGTTCGCAAAACATTGTGATTTCACGACTAGGCACAAGGCCAGCAAAATGCCCGTGCTTCGCGCTGCTACGTATGGGTTGCCCTTTTTTAGATCGGTTTGCGCGGTTTATCTGTGACGACCAGGTGTCGCGCGAACTTTTGATAGAGGGTTCTTGACTTCACCGTGGTTCCGTGTTTATCTATGACAGATCAGCTGATAGAACTGCCAAGAGTTTTTTTTAGGAAACTTCACCTGCAATGTTTTTTTCTGTTTGTGCATCCAGGAATAGTGAAAAATAATTGGCTTTTGCTAATTTAAATGGGGTGTTATCGAGGTAATGAATATCTCTCTATAAATTTGGAAGTTTTTATTTAAAAAAATTAATTGTTGTGTTTACTGAGCTGGGGAGACTGGTTACCGTGTAGGGTCCTACCCAAATCTGGGAGAGTTTGTGTTTACGGCTCTCGCTCTTGAGTAGAACCTCGTCTCCTCTGTGAAATGTCAGGGGACGTACAGCATTGTCATAGTAGATTTTTGAGCGTTGTTTACTCATTAGCAGATTTTTCGTTTCCATGGCGTAAGACTTCTGAAGCTTATATCTAATAATATGGTAGTAGCTCTCGTGGTTATACACGGGTTCGGTGTCTCAGTTTAAGTTGGATGGAACGTCCGCTGTGAGGCCGTAGAGGCAATCCATGGGAGTTCATTTTATCCCTTCGTGTACACTGTTATTGTAGACGAATGCAGCGGTTAGCAGATAATTCCACTGTAGTTCGTAGATAGTCAATTAAGGGTCCACGCACGTCCGAGTGCTCCATTTGATTGGGGATGATAAGCTGAGGTCTGCAGCTTAATTATCCGAAGGAGTTTGCATACCTTTTTGAATAGGTCACTCAGGAAATTACTTCCCTGATCGGTGGCGATAGCACGTGACGATTTCGTCGAACAAAATTTGCGCTGCCGTTATAGCTTCCCCATTCGGCATACCAATCCACAAACTTCGTGAGGTTATCCTGAAACGGTGATATATATTTGTTTCCGGATTCTGTCTCCTCTAGTGGGCCGACTACATCTAGATAGATTTTATCGAATGGTTGTATCGCTACGTTCGTAATCACCATTGGCATTTTAGACTGTGGTAAGGCCTTCATTGATTGACAGTACTTTCTTAGTGACATCAAAAAGCACATTAAGCGGTGTCCCAAATGTCAAGCAATGAAGGATCCGTTTATTGGTTTTTAACACTCCCTGATGGCTGCCAAAGGGGAATCATGGTAATCTTTTAAGATTAATTGGATCACCTCTGGGCTTGTGATTACTTCAGGGGACGAGTTTCGTCCATAATTTGTGGCTTGGTACTAGGTGGACTGTCAAGATCCTCTGCTTCCTTTGATTGATGAGTTTGATCTTGTTGTTCTAGCGGTTTCGCTTGGCTTTCTGGGTTTGATCAACTTTCCTCAATCTTCCGTGTCTGGAATCTGTGTACTACATTGCATTGCAGACACTCCTTAAGGTCGCATGAGTGTTTTTTCTCTTCTGTATATTAGTCAATTTGGTGGTGGACTATAGCTTCTACCGTGAAGGTTCTAGCTTCTTTGTCTTTGCCATTATCACGTGGAATGCGGCTTAAAACGTCGGCATTCGTGCTGCTCCAAGAGCGTCGCTGCTGGCGTCTGTTGTAAGGTTATAGGGTTTTGAATAATCGGGATATGTTAGGAGTGGAGGAGAAATTAAATCGTTCTTAATGTTCTGAAATGCCTGTTGGCATTTCTCAGTCCATTTAAACTTTACATCTTTTCGGACTAAGTTTGTTAAAGGACGTACTCTTTTCGAAAAATCGGGTATGAATTTTCTGTAGTAATTGGCATGGCCCAAAAATGATAGCACTTGCCTTACTGTCTTAGGAACGGGGCAAATTTATACGCATGCCGTTTTACTAGGGTCAGCTAGCGCTCCTTTGCTAGAACATTGTGTCCTAGATACACTACCTCGCGCCTGAGAATTTGACATTTCTCTGGTTGAAGTTTCAGGTTATTTGCTCTTAACCTGTCAAAGACTTTGCGAAGCTTTTCGTTATGGTCTGCCAGACTTCTATGTCATCTAAGTAGACGAAACATTCCAGGCCTTGTAGGCCAGCTAATGTGAAATTCATTAAACGCTGAAATGTGGCCGGGGTTCCTTTGAGCCCGAACGGAATGCGTTTGAAATCTTAGTGTCCGTAGTTTGTACTGAAAGCCGTTTTTGCTCGATCGTTCGGATCGACGAAAACCTGACGATAACCATTGGCTAGGCCTAGGGTGGTGAAATATCGTGAGTGGCTCAGTTGATCGAGGATATGCTCAGTCCGTTGTAGCGTGAAGGCGTCGGCAATTGCTTTTTCGTTCAATTTACGAATATCAACGACGACGCGCCACCTTTTCTCACCATCTGGTCCTGCTCTTTTGGGGACGACTAGCAGTGGCGAGTCCCATGGGCTTTTGCTCGGCTGGACAATATCGTTGTCCAGGATTTCCCTAAGTTGCTCAATAATGACATTGCGCTGTGTCTCTGATAACCGGTACATCTTTTGGTTAACAGCGGCTTGGTCTTGCACCAGAGCAATGTCGTGGGTGATGGTATTGGTATGTGTGCGCCTGTCACATTTCAAAAAGAATATGTCATCATATTCGTAACAGAGATTTGTTATTGAGGCTTTTTCCTCAGTGTTTGGGGTTTCATCTAGACTGAGTTCTTGCTCTAACCTGGTGAGACGAGACTTAGTTATGGTGTCGTCTTGTTCGACATCGTTGGGGAACAAGTGAACAAGTACTATATATGTTGTAGGGTGGCCGTCTGATCGGAGCTTATTGCCCTGTTTTTATTATTCTTAAATTGCAACTGCAACGGAACTTTGACTACGATCTGAGACCTAGCTGGTATGCACACAAGTTCATGGAAATTTACCTGATGCTGTACAGTGTTATAAGCCAGATTTTTGGTAATCCAGTTACCCTTATCGCGTTCTTGTGAGTCACAGCCGACTTCTTCTGGTTGAGAAGCTTTGAGAACACCTGAGGTAGAAGGTGTATCCCCGTCGGGTTTAATATCTTCTACCAGTATCTCTTTGTTGACGGTGTTTTGTAAACACGGATTTTCCGATGCGATTTCTAATGGAACAGCAAACTCTTCTGGATTGATTTCCGTGCGAGGAAATCCCAGAACCTTGTTGGGTCCCTCAACATTGCAGTTTTGGGGTAGGAAATCATTTCCTAACAAGCCGTCGTCGTAAATACCTGGGATGTTTTTTACCCCCTGGAAATTGCAAGGTAAGCTGCGTTTGAGCATGAACTTTCCATGGCAACTTCCTAAGGTTTTTCCGGTGCCAAAGGGGCTTTGATGCGTTAGTTTCCTGTTGGGAATTATTAGATCGCACGATTTCATGTCTTTTTTGTTAATTACAGTCATTTCAGCGCCGTTCTACTATTAGCTGGGCCTGACCATTTAGACCTATGTCTACAGGAAGTCTGGCGGTGGGCGCACTGACGTCGGGCGACTGAGAAGACCCTTGTTTGTTACTGGTAGGGTTTATAGTCGCGCTGGGCAGTCTTGGGTCGACTCTTTGTCGTTCCATACTGTTTATCCTCCCATTTTTGTTTTTGTCGACATTCGTCGATCTTGTGTCCGCGGCGCCCACAAAAATCACATTTTTGTCTTATATTAAAGGCTCTCGGGTATTTTGCAGTGTTCGGGTCTGACTTTTGCGGACTGTTAGGGAGTCCTTGTATGAAACGAGTTGCAGACTGTGCTTGCCTATTTCGACAGTCGCGAATGTCATGCCCATATCTTCTGCAGATAGCGCAGAAGGGAGTGTTCTTACGTTTTAGACATTCTGTTTGGTGTGTCCCCGCTTCTGACAGAGATTACAGGTGATGTTTTGAACCAGATCTTGCGTATCCGGTTGTCTAGAATCCCTTCGTGGAAATGACGGGCGTAGCGGTTGAGCAGGTACATAGGGGGATTGTTAAACTGTCGGGGCTCTTGTGCTCGTGGTGATGCATACATGGGTGGTTGTGGTGATCGACTGTAAGGAGTTCGGCTAGGAGCTCGAACTCGAAGACTGGGATCTATTGGTGCCATTGTATATGGCTGTTGCGTTAATGGCGTTTGGACGAAAACTGTGCCTGTTTGTAGCTTTTCTATCTCTATCAGCTGTTCTAGATCATTTTCTACAGAGTGAGGAGGTACTGGCATAGGTGGGGATTGTTCACTCCACTTTTGAGGGCATTCTTCGCGAAGTCTGCCAACTGTGTCATCACAGCTTGGGCTGCCGTTGCTCCGTACTTCAGTACCGCTGCCTCACTGTAAAGCAAATTCTGATATATTATTTATGTTGGAAAATGATTTGTGAAATGTCAACAATGTTACAAATTGTTGATTTTTATTAATTATAGTTGTTCTACAGGCTGCGAATTCATGTAATTTGCGTATGTAAACATATTTGCGTGTTTTGCAAATGTTTAATATGTGCAGTATATGAATTTCGCGATAATTTTTGATAGTTGAATTTACATCCAATTGTTGTTGTACTGCCAAGAAATTCGTTTCTTGGCAGATTTCACATATAAATTTTGTAAAAATTGTAATTGTTTGCTGATTAATTCATTATTTTAGTCAATTTGTATTAATTTATGTATTTTCTTTTAATTTCAGTTCAGTTCCTGACACTGCAGGATGACCTGGAGGAATTAGGAGTGCGGAAATTAAGGGAGTATGAAATACATTCTATATCTAATTCTAATGTTTTTTTTATTGATTTCACGTGTGCTCAACATTGAACAGTTTGTTTAACCAATGCTTGTTTTATTTTGCTTATGCTCCTTTTGTGGTAATGATGAAAAATCATTGATCCATCCTCTTTACCCGTAGTCGAAGCTGATACTTATCTGGGAGATTAATGGTTTTCTCTCTGTTTCCTCGCCGTTGTATCGCCTTGACATCGATGCGCTGTAGCACATATCGTTGCAAGTATATGTCCATGCCTTCTCGAGTTATGAAGCGCTGAAACCTGTTAGCGGCTCTCATCTCAAATTCATTTATATTTGCGGTTCGAAGTAGTCTTGTTAAGGCTGAGATTCTACCGCCATTAACAAATGCTGTTTGCTCCGGAGGAGGATCGGTAAATGGCGTTGGACCAATGAACCTGGGTTCTGCAGCAACCTGCACAACCTGGATCTCTCAGCATTCTGAGTTCCGCACTCCCTGGCGGACTAAATTGTATATCTTCCAAGATGTGTAGTTCTTGTTCATAAACTAAGGACATCTGAAATGATAGCTGGTCAGTAGAGCGTAACATGAATGAAAACACCTTCAGCCAACAATGTGGTGACACAAATGGACAAACATATGCAAGCGTTTGGTTTGAGGATGCCGGCAGTTATGTATAAACCGCTGTACGTTAGCTATGATGCGCACAAGGCGATGATAAAACGAATATCGTATGAGAAGATTATTGTCTCGTGCTGCTAGGAGGCTTACAGCAGATGGCTCTTTTGCTTCTAAACTTGTCTGCTCAACAATGTCCTTGAACTTCGACCATTGGGTTTCTTCTTCTGACAGACATGATGGTCCATGCCATTATAAGTGATTGTCGAGTAACTCTGGCGCCGGCACACCTCTTGAGGCCAAGTCAGCAGGGTTCTGTTTTGTAGATACGTGACGCCATTATTCAAAACGTACAGTGTCCTGAATTTCGACCACACAATTTGCTACGTAAACCTTCCATCGTGCTGGAAGTTCCCTGACCACTGCAAAATAATAATGGAGTCTGTCCAGGCGAAGATTGGTACAAGTTCTAACCTCATGTCCCTGATGGTGGCCTGAATCACTCTCGCCAGTAATAGCGCTTCATTAAGCTCTTTCGTTCAAATGACCTGCGACGATTTTTTCAGAAAAATTATTTTGTTTGTTTCGTTGATAAAAACGTTTAGGGATTCATCGATATAGCAATTATTTGCATACATTTCTTCGTTTTCGTTCAGATATATTGGGATATTAGCATCACTGGTGGTCAAAACTCTATTTTTATAGTCGATCACTGGGTTTAAATCTACTAAAATGTTATTTCGTAATATTACGTCCTCTTTTATTAAATTCTTTCAAGAGAGGTACTTTGTATTGAATACTCGTTTCTATCTTTCGATTTAGCACACTCAGGGAGGATGTGTTCGAAGTTGTTTTCCATTTGGGGTTGCATAGCTGGGGGTTAATGATACTATATTTGGCGCCGGTGTCTATGATAAATTTAAGTTTCTTAATAGGCGTACGAACAACTAAATAGGGTAGTTGTTTTGGCGTCTTTTGGAAAATTTTGTTGCTGGAATCTGTTTTCATTTATAGAAACGTTCATCGGTTTTGATTTAAATTGTTGACATTTTGAAAATGATGATTATTATTGCTGAATTGTGACCTATTAAAGGGTTGTCTATGTTTGATCTAACATTCTGTGATTGTTTACTGTGAACGCTGTTATTGAAATTCTTATTTGTTGTTGAAGCTTTGATTTCGACTAAAATTGTTAGTATTATTAATTCTTCCACAATTACTATTGTTACTATTACCATTATAAGTATTATTGTAGTTATTACCATTAGTATAAAACGGATTTGTTTGTATTCTGCTGTTTTGTATTTTACTATCATTATAACTCAAATATCCATTCGACTGAAATATTTCGTAGGCTTCGGTTAGTGTTGAAGGATTGCTACTAATAATGATAATCTTGACTGGTTCTGGCAACCCATGTCTGAATGAATGTAGATCTATTCTTTGGTTACTAGCGATTCGATTATTATCTCCTCCACCCTCTAACAGATACGCGTTTGTTTTGTAATGTAGCTGTAATTGATTACCACAGCTAGATTACGGCATTTAGATGGACAGTGTAGCGCTATGAAAATATGAGATATGTGGGCTTGTGTGTACTGCTGCATTTTTTGAAGCTTATTCTCAGTACACTCAAAATTCACAAATTCACTATACTTTATAATTTTACTTAAGAATTGCTCAATTGCATGTATGATTATTATGCCGTATCTTAGCATATGTCTACTTGAATTTAATTTATACCCCTTTCTAAAGTTATCACGAATTACTCACTTATTATATTACACTTCAATTTTTAACCTAACTTAACTAATATGTTTCGTTGCACGTATTATTAAAATGCCAGCTTTGGCATGTGTTTAAGTTTATGCAAGAAACCTAACACTAAATTTATACACTATTTGTTAGTTTTCCACACAATACTTAACTTTACAAAAATGTTGTCCCTTCGCCAATATCAACTGCACACAAATGTAAGCATATGTGATAATGTACCTTAAGAATTAGCACCTTTTATCCTATGCTAAATTGCTGAAAACTGAAAAAGAACTGAAAACTGAAACTTGAAAACTGAAAAATGAACTGAAAACTAAGACTGAACCACTTGATCATATGCTTATGCATGTAAGATCGCTATTACAAATGAGAGAGAGCTTAGGGTTAGCCTCCTTTTTATAACCTCTGAACGGCCATTTATAATAGGTTCCACAAGCAAAATGCGAATTTTGTATCCTTTTCATACTTCCTCGACTTTTACAATTACTAAAAAATGTGCCCATTACTTTCATGTAATTTATTTTAAATTATCCACGAATTTTCCTAATTTATTTATTTAGAAATTTCATTTTTTTTTCGGAAATTATCAAGACGGCGGCTCCCTGCCATATTATGACAATTTCCAACGTGGAACGCAAATATTTCTCTGATTTCTTGCATCTCATTCTCACCTCTTTCTCTTTCCCACTCATTATGGGAATTAATTTCACCTTTTTCTTAAATATCTGCTTACCTGGTGAAATTCGCGCTTTCTAAGTTTGCTCAACAGGTTGCGCGCATTTGATTTCATCAATTTGACTTTTCCGCGAGTCAATTTGACAGCCGCGATCGCGATATTTCAGTTCGGCAGTGCCGTGATGTTTTCTTGTGTTTTTCGCCACAATTAAGGATTAATGATTTAGGTGAGTACATTTTTTCACTCTTTAAGTGTTTATTGTTAATTATATGTCAGTTCCAGCAAGAATAATTTGCAGGAAATATACAAATTCTGATATATTATTTATGTTGGAAAATGATTTGTGAAATGTCAACAATGTTGCAAATTGTTGATTTTTATTAATTATAGTTGTTCTACAGGCTGCGAATTCATGTAATTTGCGTATGTAAACATATTTGCGTGTTTTGCAAATGTTTAATATGTGCAGTATATGAATTTCGCGATAATTTTTGATAGTTGAATTTACATCCAATTGTTGTTGTACTGCCAAGAAATTCGTTTCTTGGCAGATTTCACATATAAATTTTGTAAAAATTGTAATTGTTTGCTGATTAATTCATTATTTTAGTCAATTTGTATTAATTTATGTATTTTCTTTTAATTTCAGTTCAGTTCCTGACACTGCAGGATGACCTGGAGGAATTAGGAGTGCGGAAATTAAGGGAGTATGAAATACATTCTATATCTAATTCTAATGTTTTTTTTATTGATTTCACGTGTGCTCAACATTGAACAGTTTGTTTAACCAATGCTTGTTTTATTTTGCTTATGCTCCTTTTGTGGTAATGATGAAAAATCATTGATCCATCCTCTTTACCCGTAGTCGAAGCTGATACTTATCTGGGAGATTAATGGTTTTCTCTCTGTTTCCTCGCCGTTGTATCGCCTTGACATCGATGCGCTGTAGCACATATCGTTGCAAGTATATGTCCATGCCTTCTCGAGTTATGAAGCGCTGAAACCTGTTAGCGGCTCTCATCTCAAATTCATTTATATTTGCGGTTCGAAGTAGTCTTGTTAAGGCTGAGATTCTACCGCCATTAACAAATGCTGTTTGCTCCGGAGGAGGATCGGTAAATGGCGTTGGACCAATGAACCTGGGTTCTGCAGCAACCTGCACAACCTGGATCTCTCAGCATTCTGAGTTCCGCACTCCCTGGCGGACTAAATTGTATATCTTCCAAGATGTGTAGTTCTTGTTCATAAACTAAGGACATCTGAAATGATAGCTGGTCAGTAGAGCGTAACATGAATGAAAACACCTTCAGCCAACAATGTGGTGACACAAATGGACAAACATATGCAAGCGTTTGGTTTGAGGATGCCGGCAGTTATGTATAAACCGCTGTACGTTAGCTATGATGCGCACAAGGCGATGATAAAACGAATATCGTATGAGAAGATTATTGTCTCGTGCTGCTAGGAGGCTTACAGCAGATGGCTCTTTTGCTTCTAAACTTGTCTGCTCAACAATGTCCTTGAACTTCGACCATTGGGTTTCTTCTTCTGACAGACATGATGGTCCATGCCATTATAAGTGATTGTCGAGTAACTCTGGCGCCGGCACACCTCTTGAGGCCAAGTCAGCAGGGTTCTGTTTTGTAGATACGTGACGCCATTATTCAAAACGTACAGTGTCCTGAATTTCGACCACACAATTTGCTACGTAAACCTTCCATCGTGCTGGAAGTTCCCTGACCACTGCAAAATAATAATGGAGTCTGTCCAGGCGAAGATTGGTACAAGTTCTAACCTCATGTCCCTGATGGTGGCCTGAATCACTCTCGCCAGTAATAGCGCTTCATTAAGCTCTTTCGTTCAAATGACCTGCGACGATTTTTTCAGAAAAATTATTTTGTTTGTTTCGTTGATAAAAACGTTTAGGGATTCATCGATATAGCAATTATTTGCATACATTTCTTCGTTTTCGTTCAGATATATTGGGATATTAGCATCACTGGTGGTCAAAACTCTATTTTTATAGTCGATCACTGGGTTTAAATCTACTAAAATGTTATTTCGTAATATTACGTCCTCTTTTATTAAATTCTTTCAAGAGAGGTACTTTGTATTGAATACTCGTTTCTATCTTTCGATTTAGCACACTCAGGGAGGATGTGTTCGAAGTTGTTTTCCATTTGGGGTTGCATAGCTGGGGGTTAATGATACTATATTTGGCGCCGGTGTCTATGATAAATTTAAGTTTCTTAATAGGCGTACGAACAACTAAATAGGGTAGTTGTTTTGGCGTCTTTTGGAAAATTTTGTTGCTGGAATCTGTTTTCATTTATAGAAACGTTCATCGGTTTTGATTTAAATTGTTGACATTTTGAAAATGATGATTATTATTGCTGAATTGTGACCTATTAAAGGGTTGTCTATGTTTGATCTAACATTCTGTGATTGTTTACTGTGAACGCTGTTATTGAAATTCTTATTTGTTGTTGAAGCTTTGATTTCGACTAAAATTGTTAGTATTATTAATTCTTCCACCATTGCTATTGTTACTATTACCATTATAAGTATTATTGTAGTTATTACCATTAGTATAAAACGGATTTGTTTGTATTCTGCTGTTTTGTATTTTACTATCATTATAACTCAAATATCCATTCGACTGAAATATTTCGTAGGCTTCGGTTAGTGTTGAAGGATTGCTACTAATAATGATAATCTTGACTGGTTCTGGCAACCCATGTCTGAATGAATGTAGATCTATTCTTTGGTTACTAGCGATTCGATTATTATCTCCTCCACCCTCTAAAAGATACGCGTTTGTTTTGTAATGTAGCTGTAATTGATTACCACAGCTAGATTACGGCATTTAGATGGACAGTGTAGCGCTATGAAAATATGAGATATGTGGGTTTGTGTGTACTGCTGCATTTTTTGACGCTTATTCTCAGTACACTCAAAATTCACAAATTCACTGTACTTTATAATTTTACTTAAGAATTGCTCAATTGCATGAATGATTATTATGCCGTATCTTAGCATATGTCTACTTGAATTTAATTTATACCCCTTTCTAAAGTTATCACGAATTACTCACTTATTATATTACACTTCAATTTTTAACCTAACTTAACTAATATGTTTCGTTGCACGTATTATTAAAATGCCAGCTTTGGCATGTGTTTAAGTTTATGCAAGAAACCTAACACTAAATTTATACACTATTTGTTAGTTTTCCACACAATACTTAACTTTACAAAAATGTTGTCCCTTCGCCAATATCAACTGCACACAAATGTAAGCATATGTGATAATGTACCTTAAGAATTAGCACCTTTTATCCTATGCTAAATTGCTGAAAACTGAAAAAGAACTGAAAACTGAAACTTGAAAACTGAAAAATGAACTGAAAACTAAGACTGAACCACTTGATCATATGCTTATGCATGTAAGATCGCTATTACAAATGAGAGAGAGCTTAGGGTTAGCCTCCTTTTTATAACCTCTGAACGGCCATTTATAATAGGTTCCACAAGCAAAATGCGAATTTTGTATCCTTTTCATACTTCCTCGACTTTTACAATTACTAAAAAATGTGCCCATTACTTTCATGTAATTTATTTTAAATTATCCACGAATTTTCCTAATTTATTTATTTAGAAATTTCATTTTTTTTTCGGAAATTATCAAGACGGCGGCTCCCTGCCATATTATGACAATTTCCAACGTGGAACGCAAATATTTCTCTGATTTCTTGCATCTCATTCTCACCTCTTTCTCTTTCCCACTCATTATGGGAATTAATTTCACCTTTTTCTTAAATATCTGCTTACCTGGTGAAATTCGCGCTTTCTAAGTTTGCTCAACAGGTTGCGCGCATTTGATTTCATCAATTTGACTTTTCCGCGAGTCAATTTGACAGCCGCGATCGCGATATTTCAGTTCGGCAGTGCCGTGATGTTTTCTTGTGTTTTTCGCCACAATTAAGGATTAATGATTTAGGTGAGTACATTTTTTCACTCTTTAAGTGTTTATTGTTAATTATATGTCAGTTCCAGCAAGAATAATTTGCAGGAAATATACAAATTCTGATATATTATTTATGTTGGAAAATGATTTGTGAAATGTCAACAATGTTGCAAATTGTTGATTTTTATTAATTATAGTTGTTCTACAGGCTGCGAATTCATGTAATTTGCGTATGTAAACATATTTGCGTGTTTTGCAAATGTTTAATATGTGCAGTATATGAATTTCGCGATAATTTTTGATAGTTGAATTTACATCCAATTGTTGTTGTACTGCCAAGAAATTCGTTTCTTGGCAGATTTCACATATAAATTTTGTAAAAATTGTAATTGTTTGCTGATTAATTCATTATTTTAGTCAATTTGTATTAATTTATGTATTTTCTTTTAATTTCAGTTCAGTTCCTGACACTGCAGGATGACCTGGAGGAATTAGGAGTGCGGAAATTAAGGGAGTATGAAATACATTCTATATCTAATTCTAATGTTTTTTTTATTGATTTCACGTGTGCTCAACATTGAACAGTTTGTTTAACCAATGCTTGTTTTATTTTGCTTATGCTCCTTTTGTGGTAATGATGAAAAATCATTGATCCATCCTCTTTACCCGTAGTCGAAGCTGATACTTATCTGGGAGATTAATGGTTTTCTCTCTGTTTCCTCGCCGTTGTATCGCCTTGACATCGATGCGCTGTAGCACATATCGTTGCAAGTATATGTCCATGCCTTCTCGAGTTATGAAGCGCTGAAACCTGTTAGCGGCTCTCATCTCAAATTCATTTATATTTGCGGTTCGAAGTAGTCTTGTTAAGGCTGAGATTCTACCGCCATTAACAAATGCTGTTTGCTCCGGAGGAGGATCGGTAAATGGCGTTGGACCAATGAACCTGGGTTCTGCAGCAACCTGCACAACCTGGATCTCTCAGCATTCTGAGTTCCGCACTCCCTGGCGGACTAAATTGTATATCTTCCAAGATGTGTAGTTCTTGTTCATAAACTAAGGACATCTGAAATGATAGCTGGTCAGTAGAGCGTAACATGAATGAAAACACCTTCAGCCAACAATGTGGTGACACAAATGGACAAACATATGCAAGCGTTTGGTTTGAGGATGCCGGCAGTTATGTATAAACCGCTGTACGTTAGCTATGATGCGCACAAGGCGATGATAAAACGAATATCGTATGAGAAGATTATTGTCTCGTGCTGCTAGGAGGCTTACAGCAGATGGCTCTTTTGCTTCTAAACTTGTCTGCTCAACAATGTCCTTGAACTTCGACCATTGGGTTTCTTCTTCTGACAGACATGATGGTCCATGCCATTATAAGTGATTGTCGAGTAACTCTGGCGCCGGCACACCTCTTGAGGCCAAGTCAGCAGGGTTCTGTTTTGTAGATACGTGACGCCATTATTCAAAACGTACAGTGTCCTGAATTTCGACCACACAATTTGCTACGTAAACCTTCCATCGTGCTGGAAGTTCCCTGACCACTGCAAAATAATAATGGAGTCTGTCCAGGCGAAGATTGGTACAAGTTCTAACCTCATGTCCCTGATGGTGGCCTGAATCACTCTCGCCAGTAATAGCGCTTCATTAAGCTCTTTCGTTCAAATGACCTGCGACGATTTTTTCAGAAAAATTATTTTGTTTGTTTCGTTGATAAAAACGTTTAGGGATTCATCGATATAGCAATTATTTGCATACATTTCTTCGTTTTCGTTCAGATATATTGGGATATTAGCATCACTGGTGGTCAAAACTCTATTTTTATAGTCGATCACTGGGTTTAAATCTACTAAAATGTTATTTCGTAATATTACGTCCTCTTTTATTAAATTCTTTCAAGAGAGGTACTTTGTATTGAATACTCGTTTCTATCTTTCGATTTAGCACACTCAGGGAGGATGTGTTCGAAGTTGTTTTCCATTTGGGGTTGCATAGCTGGGGGTTAATGATACTATATTTGGCGCCGGTGTCTATGATAAATTTAAGTTTCTTAATAGGCGTACGAACAACTAAATAGGGTAGTTGTTTTGGCGTCTTTTGGAAAATTTTGTTGCTGGAATCTGTTTTCATTTATAGAAACGTTCATCGGTTTTGATTTAAATTGTTGACATTTTGAAAATGATGATTATTATTGCTGAATTGTGACCTATTAAAGGGTTGTCTATGTTTGATCTAACATTCTGTGATTGTTTACTGTGAACGCTGTTATTGAAATTCTTATTTGTTGTTGAAGCTTTGATTTCGACTAAAATTGTTAGTATTATTAATTCTTCCACCATTGCTATTGTTACTATTACCATTATAAGTATTATTGTAGTTATTACCATTAGTATAAAACGGATTTGTTTGTATTCTGCTGTTTTGTATTTTACTATCATTATAACTCAAATATCCATTCGACTGAAATATTTCGTAGGCTTCGGTTAGTGTTGAAGGATTGCTACTAATAATGATAATCTTGACTGGTTCTGGCAACCCATGTCTGAATGAATGTAGATCTATTCTTTGGTTACTAGCGATTCGATTATTATCTCCTCCACCCTCTAAAAGATACGCGTTTGTTTTGTAATGTAGCTGTAATTGATTACCACAGCTAGATTACGGCATTTAGATGGACAGTGTAGCGCTATGAAAATATGAGATATGTGGGTTTGTGTGTACTGCTGCATTTTTTGACGCTTATTCTCAGTACACTCAAAATTCACAAATTCACTGTACTTTATAATTTTACTTAAGAATTGCTCAATTGCATGAATGATTATTATGCCGTATCTTAGCATATGTCTACTTGAATTTAATTTATACCCCTTTCTAAAGTTATCACGAATTACTCACTTATTATATTACACTTCAATTTTTAACCTAACTTAACTAATATGTTTCGTTGCACGTATTATTAAAATGCCAGCTTTGGCATGTGTTTAAGTTTATGCAAGAAACCTAACACTAAATTTATACACTATTTGTTAGTTTTCCACACAATACTTAACTTTACAAAAATGTTGTCCCTTCGCCAATATCAACTGCACACAAATGTAAGCATATGTGATAATGTACCTTAAGAATTAGCACCTTTTATCCTATGCTAAATTGCTGAAAACTGAAAAAGAACTGAAAACTGAAACTTGAAAACTGAAAAATGAACTGAAAACTAAAACTGAACCACTTGATCATATGTAAGATCGCTATTACAAATAAGAGAGAGCTTAGGGTTAGCCTCCTTTTTATAACCTCTGAACGGCCATTTATAATAGGTTCCACAAGCAAAATGCGAATTTTGTATCCTTTTCATACTTCCTCGACTTTTACAATTACTAAAAAATGTGCCCATTACTTTCATGTAATTTATTTTAAATTATCCACGAATTTTCCTAATTTATTTATTTAGAAATTTCATTTTTTTTCGGAAATTATCAAGACGGCGGCTCCCTGCCATATTATGACAATTTCCAACGTGGAACGCAAATATTTCTCTGATTTCTTGCATCTCATTCTCACATCTTTCTCTTTCCCACTCATTATGGGAATTAATTTCACCTTTTTCTTAAATATCTGCTTACCTGGTGAAATTCACGCTTTCTAAGTTTGCTCAACAGGTTGCGCGCATTTGATTTCATCACTTTGACTTTTCCGCGAGTCAATTTGACAGCCGCGATCGCGATATTTCAGTTCGGCAGTGCCGTGATGTTTTCTTGTGTTTTTCGCCACAATTAAGGATTAATGATTTAGGTGAGTACATTTTTTCACTCTTTAAGTGTTTATTGTTAATTATATGTCAGTTCCAGCAAGAATAATTTGCAGGAAATATACAAATTCTGATATATTATTTATGTTGGAAAATGATTTGTGAAATGTCAACAATGTTGCAAATTGTTGATTTTTATTAATTATAGTTGTTCTACAGGCTGCGAATTCATGTAATTTGCGTATGTAAACATATTTGCGTGTTTTGCAAATGTTTAATATGTGCAGTATATGAATTTCGCGATAATTTTTGATAGTTGAATTTACATCCAATTGTTGTTGTACTGCCAAGAAATTCGTTTCTTGGCAGATTTCACATATAAATTTTGTAAAAATTGTAATTGTTTGCTGATTAATTCATTATTTTAGTCAATTTGTATTAATTTATGTATTTTCTTTTAATTTCAGTTCAGTTCCTGACACTGCAGGATGACCTGGAGGAATTAGGAGTGCGGAAATTAAGGGAGTATGAAATACATTCTATATCCAATTCTAATGTTTTTTTTATTGATTTTAGGTGTGCTCAACATTGAACAGTTTGTTTAACCAATGCTTGTTTTATTTTGCTTATGCTCCTTTTGTGGTAATGATGAAAAATCATTGATCCATCTTCTTTACCCGTAGTCGAACGTGATACTTATCTGGGAATTAATGTTTTCTCCCTGTTTCGTCGCCGTTGTATCGCCTTGACATCGATGCGCTGTAGCTCATATCGTGGCAAGTATATGTCCATGCCTTCTCGAGTTATGAAGCGCTGAAACCTGTTAGCGGCTCTCATCTCAAATTCATTTATATTTGCGGTTCGAAGTAGTCTTGTTAAGGCTGAGATTCTACCGCCATTAACAAATGCTGTTTGCTCCGGAGGAGGATCGGTAAATGGCGTTGGACCAATGAACCTGGGTTCTGCAGCAACCTGCACAACCTGGATCTCTCAGCATTCTGAGTTCCGCACTCCCTGGCGGACTAAATTGTATATCCTCCAAGATGTGTAGTGTATCATCTTGTTCATAAACTAAGGACATCTGAAATGATAGCTGGTCAGTAGAGCATAACATGAATGAAAACACCTTCAGCCAACAATGTGGTGACACAAATGGACAAACATATGCAAGCGTTTGGTTTGAGGATGCCGGCAGTTATGTATAAACCGCTGTAGGTTAGCTATGATGCGCACAAGGCGAGTATAAAACGAATATCGTATGAGAAGATTTTTGTCTCGTGCTGCTAAGAGGCTTACAGCAGATGGCTCTTTTGCGTCTAAAATTGTCTGCTCAACAATGTCCTTGAACTTCGACCATTGGGTTTCTTCTTCTGACAGACATGATGGTCCATGCCATCATAAGTGATTGTCGAGTAACTCTGGCGCCGGCACACCTCTTGAGGCCAAGTCAGCAGGGTTCTGTTTTGTAGATACTTGACGCCATTATTCAAAACGTACAGTGTCCTGAATTTCGACCACACAATTTGCTACGTAAACCTTCCATCGTGCTGGAAGTTCCCTGACCATTGCAAAATAATAATGGAGTCTGTCCAGGCGAAGATTGGTACAAGTTCTAACCGCATGTCCCTGATGGTGGCCTGAATCAGTCTCGCCAGTAATAGCGCTTCATTAAGCTCTAATCGAGGTATTGTAAGCGTCTTTATAGTGGCTACCCTGGTTTTTGCAGTAAGCAAGCTGGTTTTGATTGCACCATTGCTGTCTTCTGCCCGTAGGTATACAGCTGCAGCAAACGCCTTGGTAGGGGCATCGAAAAATCTATGGATTTGGAAATTGGTTTTATATGAATAAAGTATCCATCTAGGAATTCGTGTAGCTTCTATATGCTTTATGTTGTATAATTAAAGCGTTCGATCGCCTGTTGTCTTGATTTCCCCAGGTTATGAATTTCGCCATTCGCAAATGGTAGTTCGACTTGATATGTTCCATTGTGAAGACGTTGGTGTGTGAGTTGCAATCTCTGCTGACATTCTTCCTATTCTTTATTGAAAATTGGGTTTGTGGGAAACTCTTCTGTTTCCCAAAACCTTTTAAGTTGTTGAGCTAAGTCATCAGTTGTGAGTGTAAACGCTGATGTATTTCTCTTTACAACACTTGCTGTTGACCCTAGTAAAATCCAACCAAATATTGTCTTAATGGCTGTAGGGGTAGTACTGCATCTCTTCTGAATGCCGTTCAATACTATCTGAGCGTAAACTCTTGCTCCAAGTAAAGCATCTACCTTTCCAGGCTTCCAAAATGTGGGATCAGCTAGTCGTAGTTTATTGAGATGTAAAAATTCCCTTTTGGAGATTATTCTGGAAGGTAAAGGATCTGTGATTTTGTTCAGTATTAAAAGAGTTACTTCTAGTACTGGTGTAGACTTCGCATTTCGTGATCGAAGTGTAAGCGTGATTTGTTGCTTTGAAATTGCTGTATGGCTAGTGTTTAAGCCAGTAATGGATACTGCAGTTGGTATTGCTAGCTTCACTGATTTGACTTTAATTCAAAATATCGTTATCAGGTGCTGACTTAAGCTCATTTGTAATACGTTAATATTGGGGTTTGTCCCTGCTGTGTTCTTGATGAAGAGCACTGTGATGCTTTTTACTGCATTTTTTTTACAATAGTTGGGGCACACCTTTGTAGAAAGTGACTTGCATTACATGCCGGGCATTTGATTCCTTTTATAATTGTGGTAGGATTTAGTTACTTCAGGTGTGCTGTTTAATTTAGGTTGTGTGGACTTAACTAGACTATCTGCTAAAGACTGTAATATTCTTAAATGCGTACTTAAAAACTGCTTAATGACTTAAATGTTGGGAGCTCTTGTGTACCTCCTTGCTCTTCTTGCCAGAATTTGAGGAAAATGAACGGCAGTTTCTGTACTAACATATATATTAGGAGTACATCCCATGATGTCATATCAACCTCTAAACTTTGTAATTGTTGGATACATTCATCAGTTTTATCAATTATTGATTTGAGTCCTTTGGTAGACTATGAATTTAATTTGACTTGGTTGACCAAAACCTTTAATTGATGCTTAACTAAAATTCTCTTGTTCTCATACCTTGCTTTCAATTATTGATTTGAGTCCTTTGGTAGACTATGAATTTAATTTGACTTGGTTGACCAAAACCTTTAATTGATGCTTAACTAAAATTCTCTTGTTCTCATACCTTGCTTTCAATTTCCAAGCTGGCATGTAATCTTCATTTGTCACTGGGGTATGTCGTAATAATATCTCGGCATCACCCACTAAACAAGATTTAAGATGATGCAATTTCTGAACTGGTGTCAGCTTGGCAACTGCCTTCATGTTAATTGCTAGCCTACTATTATCGTTGATTGACCGTGTGGGTACAACCGTCGTAAAACGTGTTCGTAATACGTTGATAATACGAGGATGCGCAAATTGGCAATAAATGTTTCTATTGCTTAAGTAGCACGTGCGGTCCCAAATTTGTTCAAAAATGTCCCTACTGCTGTGCTGCCACGTGCGGGCACAACTTGTAGCACACCTTGTGAAAGAACTATGCGACGTATTTCAATGCCACGAGTGGTAATAATTATAAGTATTCAAACTAACTTAATTTTAAAGCCACATGTGAAATAAATTATAAAATTAGTAGAAGAAAATTGATGCGACGTTTGACCAACTGACGTGTAAAATATTAAAGTGAATTGTTGACGCAAATTCTATTTAAATTTATTTAACCCAATAGTTATCACAAGTTACTGACATGTAAGTTCATGTAATATGTTTATTCGAGCTGCCACGTCTGGGCACCCTGAAGTTGTTAAAGACTGAACGTCTAAGCACACTTATAAATTAATTTTCGAAGTTTTTTTTAACTAGAACTGCCACGTCTAAGCACAGTTATCAATTAATTTTGAAAGTTTCTTAAAGAGCTGTCACGTCTAAGCGCAGTTATAAATTAATTTTGAAAGTTTTTAAATCGAAAATAATTTTTTAAGGAAATATTTGTCATTCTATTGAGTGTAACTAGAAATGTTCGCAATTACAACAGTAAAGAGGCACACAATCCTGGATGGAACCACCAATAAATATTTTGTAATGTAGCTGTAATTAATAACCACAGCTAGATGATGGTATTTAGATGGACAGTGTAGCAGTATGAAAATATAAGATATGTGGGCTTGCGTTTAATGCTGCATTTATTGAAGCTTATTCTCAGGACACTCAAAATTCACAAATTCACTATACTTTATAATTTTACTTAAGAATTGCTCAATTGCATGTATGATTATTATGCCGTATCTTAGCATATGTCTACTTCAATGCAATTTATATCCCTTTCTAAAGTTATCACGAATTACTCACTTATTATATTACACTTCAAATTTTAACCTAACTTAACTAATTTGTTTCGTTGGATGTATTATTAAAATTCCAGATTTGGCATGTGTGCAAGAAACCTAGCACTAAATTTATACACTATTTGTTAGTTTTCCACACAATACTTAACTTTACAAAAATGTTGTCCCTTCACCAATATCAACTGCACACAAATGTAAGCATATGTAATAATGTACCTTAAGAATTGGCACCTTTTATCCTATGCTAAATTGCTGAAAACTGAAAAAGAACTGAAAAAAGAACTGAAAACTGAAAACTGAACCACTTGGTCATATGCTTATGCATGTAAGATCGCTATTACAAATGAGAGAGTTCTTAGGGTTAGCCTCCTTTTATAGCCTCTGAGCGGCAATTTTTAATAGTGTGGCGAAATCTCGTAGATTTCTAATGTGCTCCCCGTGATGAGGATATTAGCTGCCAAGCTTTCTGAAAATATACAAGAAGATTATTATGGCAGCACGTCTGAGCGAGGAGCACTGAAAACTACCAGAGATGGCGACACACTCCTTTTTCGGACTCACGATCATGGCAGGCCTTTTTTCCCCAGCCCGAGTGTGACGTCAATACTGCTGGAACTATTCTGCACGGTCAAGAAAAAGAGAATTGAAGTTGAGACGTCAAACCGAACATAACCAAAAGTAGTAGCTGAAATATTTTTTTTTTATTGAATTTAAATCAAAATTGTTTAGTAAAAATCTGTGAAATAAATTGAAGTGTAAATTGGATTTCGACAAGAAGAGTAATCATTTCTCGAAAACCCCGCGTTGATTCAGGAAAAGATGCAACGAAACCCGGCTCTAGAATAATCCATATTGGCCGTGCACGGAAAACGGGATCGACCAACGGGCCTCCTTTGTGGCTCGCTACGGCGACTATCAGTTAAGTGCATTCTTAGTATAAGAATTTTTTTTCTTATTTTCCACAGATTCAATACACTAGAGAGGAACACGACGGGGACAAACTTTCCTTGTATTTTAGAATTTTTTTTGCCTTTTCTTTGTTCCTCTAAAGAATTAATATCGGCGAGACACGTTCATTGCCCTCTGTCTTAACGATCGGAGTTCTAAAGAGTCGATTATCCCACAGCGCGACGCCCTTTCACAAATATTTTGAAGATTGAAAGAGTCCACTCTGGAGTATTCTGGTGTCCGACCGTACACGGGAAACGGATCGATCAACGGGTCACCACTCTATCCCGCTACAGTGGTTGTAAGATAAGCGACCCATTAGCATAAGTTCTTCGAATTATTTTACAGGTTTCATACTTCTTAAAGAGTCAATAACTTGAAGATATACCAGAATTCCGCCAATAACACGAAGATTGCATACGTCAAGTAGTTAATAAGTTACTGATATATCGCATCTTTTTAACAATTCTAACCGCTATACATCTTAAAGAGTCAATAACTTGAAGGTATACCAGAATTCCACCAATAACAGGAAGATTACATACGTCAAGTAGTTAATCAGTTACCAAAATCTTACAATTGTTCTAATCTTCCCAACGGAATACCTCCTAGGGAGTGACAGCCGGAAGATACGTCATCATTTTTCTACTATTACGAAGGCCTTTTACCCTAGCGTGGTGACACTTTTCCCACATCCTGGGTACTATGTACGCCTCTTAATTTAGTCACAGATATGTCACAAATTTTCTAATATCCCAAAGGTCTGGTGCACTACAGGACGAATAATTCGCAGGTATACCAGCCTTTTTTTTTAATGGATTGAAGGTTTATAGCGATACGCGGTCAATAATCTGAGGATTTAGGCCTTAATTCTTCAAACCTCACGAGTGTGTACGATCCAGCAGAACCGGAAAGACAAGCGTGTCTGAACGGTAACCCAGTTGCGTTATCACTTCTTTCTATTCAGAAGGACTATCCCCTGGGGATCGCGATATTTTCTACCTAACATTTTAATAACCCTTTACGCAGAATAATCGCCCCAATTTTTCTACAACTTTGCAGATACTAGGTACTGAGGCAATTGCTACTGAAATATAAACAATCGTAGTCTTAAAAGTTCCATATAACGAAGACCTTCTCACTCGCAGGGTCGTCAGCACCACACATAACTTTTGCCTCCCTGTAATGGCCTTCTCACGAAAAGGGTCCACGTCCAGCAGAAATAAATTGGTACAGCGAATGAGCTTTAAGTTTTTCTATTAAAAAGATACAACTTAAATTGCTGCATTCTACATAAGTGGCCGGTGGAATTTAAAGGCAGAAGCCTGACTAGTTTCTCGTATTCTGCTTCACAAACTCTCCAGCTCTGCGAGGTAAAGCTCTACTGCCGAAGACAGGAAGAGTTCCTGGGAAACCTCTCACGACAACCCCGGTTAATTAAACGGGCTATCCAGAAGAAGACCTCCAAGCCCAACTTCCTTATGGGCCGAGCAGCTGCGAGCCCAGGCTCTGCAGAACGAGCCCTAACATAGCATTAGTCTCACTGATCTTCTTCTCTTCACTCACATAGCGAAAGGTCAAAACATTAGTCGACGTTCATACTGACATTTTTAAATACGTTTTCCGGATTAGCCGCGTTATAAATAAATTATTTAATGAGTGCTGAAACAAGTACTTCCCCCGAACGTTTCGCTTCAAGTTACATTGAGCGTGGTCATACTGCCTCCCGCTCAACATATTCGGCACAACACAACGCGAAGAAACTTTTAAAGAGCCGATGCAATAGATTGCTCAGTGGAGCCCTAACCCACTTCCCGGCGGAACGCCCGTGATTTCAACGCGACGGAAAACAAAAATAAACTTCGAGTACCTACAATTGGCTGTACTCAATACTTGATGACAAGACAAACATCAGTTGATGCCAAGCGAATCCTTGCTTTTGACTGCCAACTCTAGGTGCCAATAGACGCATTCTTGTCGTTAACTAAGTGAGAGCCATCTTGCATTTGAAGAAGTTAACGACTAGCAAAGTTCCAAGTGATGCGTGGTGAATACAGGAATTGACCTCCGCTTCATTAGAGAATTTTTGGGCCGATTTTCGTGTCCTATACGAAAGTGAGCCCTCAAACCTCTCCGTGAAGTTTTCTCTAAGTGCGGAGAAAAGCCATAGTTAGCGAGAAACGAGTAAATAAAATCCTTCTTTGCAAATGGTTGTCGGCTGCTCACACGTTTAAAAATAGAATTGATTCCATCTACCGCTCGGCCAGAGCAATATTTGCACCAAACCAATAATTGTGTGACAACAGGTTCCACAAGGAAAATACGAATTTAGTATCCTTTTCATACTTCCTCGACTTTTACAATTACTTAAAAATGTGCCCATTACTTTCATCTAATTTATTTTAAATTATCCCCGAATTTTCCTAATTTATTTATTTAGATATTTCATTTTTCGGAGATTATCAAGATGGCCGTTCCCTGCCATATTATGACAATTTCCAATGGAACGCAAATATTTCTCTGATTTCTTGCATCTCATTCTCACCTCTTTCCCTTTCCCACTCATTATGGGAATTAATTTCACCTTTTTCTTAAATATCTGCTTACCTGGTGAAATTTGCGCTTTCAAAGTTTGCTCAACAGGTTAACAGTCGCGATTGCGATATTTCAGTTTGGCGGTGCCGTGTTGTTTTCTTGTGTTTTTCGCCACAATTAAGGATTAATGATTTAGGTGAGTACATTTTATGATTTAGGTGAGTACATTTTTTCACTCTTTAAGTGTTTTATTGTTAATTATATGTCAGTTCCAGCATGAATAATTTGCAGGAAATATACAAATTCTGATAAATTATTTATGTTGGAAAATGATTTGTGAAATGTCAACAATGGTGCAAATTGTTGATTTTTATCAATTATATTGGTTCTACAGGTTGCGAATTCATGTAATTTTGCGTATGTAAACATATTTGCATTCTTTGCAAATGTTTAATATGTGCAGTATATGAATTTCGCGATAATTTTCGATAGTTGCATTTACATGCAATTGTTGTTGTACTGTCAGAAATTCGTTTCTTGGCAGATTTTGATTTGCAAATGTTTAATATGGGCAGTATATGAATTTCCCGATAATTTTCGATAGTTGCATTTACATGCAAAAGAAATTCGTTTCTTGGCAGATTTCACATAAAAATTTTGTAAAAATTGTAATTGTTTGCTGATTAATTCATTAATTTAGTCAATTTGTATTAATTTATGTATTTTCTTTTAATATCAGTTTAGTTCCTGACACTGCAGGATGACCTGGAGGAAATTGGAGTGCAGAAATTAAGGGAAGTATGAAATACATTCTATATCCAATTCTAATGTTTTTTTATTGATTTCAGTTGTGCTCAACAGCGTTACTTAATCTACAC
Source organism: Dioctria linearis (assembly GCA_963930735.1). Taxonomy (NCBI): domain Eukaryota; kingdom Metazoa; phylum Arthropoda; class Insecta; order Diptera; family Asilidae; genus Dioctria; species Dioctria linearis. The sequence goes on along the minus strand of OZ005740.1, from coordinate 118,456,839 downwards.
AATAAGGTGTTTAACTTTTGATAAAAATATTCCATCGTGTCTGATGAACTTTCGCCATGTCCCCTGACTAAAATTATTTTGAGATCAATCCATTACTCTGCGTTATTGTTAATTAATAATGTTTTGCGCGCGAGTTAAGTCAGCAGATATTAAAATCCCCGCATAACCCTACTAATGAAACCATTAAATCAAACTCACTTGTTACGAAACGTGAACAGGGATCACATTTCATTTCTTATCACATTTGAAACTAAAAAGTCCGGAATTCTCACAGACGGTTTCCTGTAATGTAGAACAAAATAATAATGTCGGGAAAATTGCAATGAGCAGAATATTTTTCCTAATTGTATTTAGTCTTAAGAACTCCGCTGAAGCGTGTAAACATAATAAATCTTTTTTAACATAATAAATATTTTATTTTAGATCTTTAAAGATTGGGTTTTTTTCTTGAATATTCCTACCTAAAATATATTTCTCGTCTCCTAATATTTTATCTTTTATAAGTCCTAATATTAAGCATTTGTAATCATTGTCGAAGGAGTCGAGGATTGGTATAAGACACTCAATTCTATTGATAAAATTAAGTAGGGAATTTGTTTCCCCATTAAATGATTGTACACCACTTAAGCTACTTATTACTAGTTTAAGTTTTTTTATTTTTGCTTAAATTTTCCATTTTAATCACTTAATTATTTAATTTAAATTTAATTTTATTTAATTTTCCAATGAAACAGTTTTCGATTATTATCTGAAAAGAAGAGCTTCTGTAAATATGTTTGTCATCTAGTTATTAAACTTGAAAGAAAGCTTCTCTATTTATTTATCACTTAATTATGTACTAATAAATTGATCCTAATCAATCTTCGAATCTACTGCTTATGGAAATAAAACTACATAAAAGTGTTACTTGATTTAGATTGCGAACTCCTAAGTTGACCTTATAAATTTTCTGCTTTGTAATCCATTTTCTTTTTTGTAATTTGTAGCTGCTCTCAGCTAATTATTCTTGTCCTAGTTTTTGCTGTTTTCTTCACTGTAACAGACTGTAACTGTATAGTTTTATACACTACAACTGTAGACATGATTTTTGTTCGAAAAACCGACTGCGCCAGTAATGAATAAAACAACGGAGCTGCGATCTAAAACAGTTTTTTTATTTAAGAAGATAGTCACGGGATGAAAAACGAATCTCAACTAAATTATTTCTCTATGAGATACATCCAAGTCTGATTCTATTTGCATGCATCAGCGGTGTGTACATGAAGGTGTTCTTTAATGGTAGTTCAAGTTGCATGGATCAGCAGAACTTTTGTACATGAAGATGAAATTTGAAGAGCTGAAAAATATGTGCGATATGATGACTCCGTCTGGAAAATGTTGTTCTCACGATTTTGTGGGAATTATTATGTGACAGCATATGTAAATTATATTTATACTTTACTTCTATTGATCGCAATTCAAAAGATCATGGAACATCGACATCCTTTTGGCCTGATGATAATATAACTTTTCCAGTATCTTCGAAAAGAATGTATAGGTATAGGAAATATTTAGTCGAAGTCCTTATATTGCTCTTATCCTTCGCCTTTAGAAGATGGTATTAAAAGTAGGGTAAGCACATCAAAACCAAAGGAAACAACAGCAATTACGAATGCTATCGTGTATATGACATGCCAAGACTGTCAGTCTTTCAATATCGTGGAGAACGGGTTTAAAGAAATGGTGAACTCCTCTTTACGAAGCACCCTGCGCAAATACAATTAAACGCAATATTTAACAAAAATCATATTATTTCGAGTGCTTACAAAGATAAGTTATCGAAGATTCCATTTTGTTCTATAACGACTGACATATGGACAGACACCATGGGAACAAGAAGCCTCGTCGGCATTACAGTTCATTTTATCGAGGGTAAAACTCTTGGAGTTTATGATTTGAAGGAACGTCATATCGCAAAAAAACTGGAAGATATCTGTCAAGAGTTGGAGATTACAAAGGTAAAATAACTGTAATTATCACAGATAATGGTGCAAATGTAGTGAAAGCATCTGATATTGTTTTTGGTAAAAAGCGTCATTTTCCATGTTTTGCGCACACGTTAAATATAGGCGCAGAAAAAGCAATGGAGTCCGTAAAAAACCTCATTGAGTTAATCACCAAGGTAAAGAGTATTGTTACTTCGTTTAATCAAAGTGTGGTAGCCAGCGACGAACTGAGAAAATTAAACGCTACGTTGAAATTAATTCAAGAAGTTCCGACTCACTTGAACTCCAAATTTTATATTATTGAGTGATTTCTAGAGCTTCGTCCTAAGATCGATGATATCCTTAATCGCCACGTAAAATCACAACCAATGTTAACTCCTTTAGAAAATGAGTAACTTCAAGAAATTTGTAATATTTTACAGCCGCAGTAGTCACGCGAGAAATTTGCGGCGAAAAATATGTCACATGGAGTTTGGTCATACCAATGAAACATTGTTTGACGCAGTGACAAAACTTAATCCATCTCATAAAATCAAACAAGAGTTACGTGATGCTCTGTTAGATCCCAGTTTAAAAAAATACACTTCCGAGACCCTAGTGCCTGTTCCAAAAATGCAGCGAGAAGATGCAATCGAACTATTAGGAAAAAATTTACCAGTTGATTCAGATTCACATTCGAATTTGTAATCGAAATCTGGTAAATAATTTAATTATTATTTTAGGTTTTGAGATATATTAATAAAACTAGTTTCTAGGTGAAAATTTTACTTTATGGAGGGATATACATAAGATGATAAGAGAAAATTGGGGTAGACGCCAAGTAAAGGGAGAAGAGAAATTACCAGCAGATTCAGAAGTTTCTCTGCATTTACGAGCACCTTCTGTTGGACGATTAGGCGACAAACCCCTAGCCATTTGCAATCAACTATTTTACTACTGTAGCGACTTCCGTTCCTTTGGAAAGATTATTTGCAAAATTCCGGGCAACTTTAACGCAACAAAGAAACCGTTTAAAGGTAAGATACTTTCAAAATTTCTCCATACTCTGTAGAAAAAAAAATTTTATTTATAAAAAATAAAATTAGAATGGATGCAATTAAAAGTAAAAAAGTAAGACAGCAGTAAATATTTTTTATTAATATCTTATGTACACTGAAATAGAACACGCATCGATGTGCGATGGTACGCAACATCGTGGTTTCTCCTCGATGTTCTTTAAAGATCGATGACAACATTGTATGTTAGCATCGATGATTACTCCACGATGTTTTACCCTATTAAATGGACTTTCATCCTGGAAAAATCATCTCTGAAATAGTTAAGCTCAGTCAAACTGTCGTTTAATTTGTCATAAAACCGTCACACACTGTTTGTTTTACTTTATCTTGCGCTTCGCCTATAACCACTTTTCTATATTTTCTATAATTGCCATTTGGATTATTGTCAGTCTTTGAGTATTTTTTTTCCAGGTCAGTTCAGTTTGTTTTTGTTTTTTTTTTTTTACTTTAACTTGCAAATGTAAAACTTTTGTAAGGAACCTCCTGAGAGTTCCGAAGTGAAGAATGCAAATTCTGTTCATCCATCTCACTGACATGTATATAAATTGACTGCCCGTTGAACCAAAAATGCATAAATGCAAATGACACCCCTTTCATATTCCTGTGTCTTTCCGTGAGAGCATACTTTCCCACTGAACTGTAACGATTAGGAACGAGAAATTGCTTGAGGTTAAGCGGTATTTCCAATCAAAGCAGCCTTGTAAAAAACACTTCCTTCGACTCATTAACATTTAACAATACAAATAGTCCCAAAAACCTTTGTCATAAATTCGGTAAGTCCCATTGACGTGCATATAAGTAAATTCCCAAATAATTTAAATATAGTAAACATAGCGCCAGTTTACGACAGTTGGTAGCATTGACAGTGAGAAATACACATGAAACAGGAGATCAGTCAGTCCATTTATATACATGTGAGTGATTCATATACATATAGGTACGTATGTATATGTTTACTATCATACTTACCCTTATGTGCATTACGGTTATGCCTTAAGACTTAAAATGAAAATTTTAGTGCTCCTCAAATACCAAATCAATATCTGCATTCTACTTCGTGTTTTGGAAGTGAGAAACCCAAATTAGACCCATTATACCTACGTGTGTCCTTTCATTCGTTCCAAACTCGCCCCGCTAATTTAGACAGAATTTAAATTCCTCCGACCATGTCTCCGAAATGCCGGAAGATTTGAATTGCATAAATGTTGAAATTCATCGTTGTTCGTGATAAAGCTTTGAGCACAGACAAATAATTTCCAAATACCCCTAAGCTGTAGGCTACAGTAGTTAAATTTTTTCGTTCAATTTTTCTAGTGAAAATTCTATATTTTGATATTTCTTGTCTATACTTTGAGTGTTTCCATGGCAATCACTTAATCAAATTCAAGTTTCTTTCGAAGCCCTTTGATAACATCTTTGCAATTCATGTTTAATACGATTATTGTTCGCTGCTACTTGCTGATTAATAAACAAACATACATATATATCTAAATGCGGTAAGATTCGTGTACATATGATGAAAAAAGCACAGCTTCACCAACCGACATTATACTGTTTGCTACAATATACGGTTCGCGGTCTGACATCTATTTTCTTTTTAACCTTAAATCAGATTTACTGCTATGTGTGCCAGCAAGGAGCCAGGACGACTTTCCCCAAAATCCAGGTAAATAATTTACACGGGAAATTCAATCGTAAACAACGCAATCAAAAATTCATCCCATGGAGCATTAAACGCTTTTCCGCCCTCCAAAAAAAAGCATCAGATAAAAAACGGAAATAAGGCCACAAATTTTGCCAACAGATCCCTTGAATTTTTTTTTGCTTTGTTTCCATTTCATTCGCGAATTTTCAGTCATAGAGGGGCTAAATTCATGAACCCTGTGTATGTAGCAATAAATTTAATTTTAACACACTCCTCTGCTATTTCAGATACATTTTGTGTGCTCTCCTACTGTGAATGAGGAACCATCGCGCGGCGACTGAACCGCCTTTAAAGGGCGTGTGAAGTTATTTTCAATTTCAAATCACTCTTTTGAATGCCATCTCAGGGGGCTTTTATAAATCCCCTCGGATGGTAAATATAAATAAATCAATAAACGCATATCTGTTTAGCTGATAAAGTGGTACCTAATAGGTTCCCTTTAGCCCCTCTCAAATATTTATTCCAAATTATGATTTTAATGTACTTCACTTGTTGGCTTAGGAAAGCTTACTCTTCAGATTTCAGTTATTGTGAATCAAATCAGAGTAGTTTGAAATGCAGAATTCATATCAAGTCTGGAGTACAATCGCTGGAGGTAATAATCATTCCCAAAAGAAAAGCGCTCGCTTTTTTGTTTTATTCTGCTAAATTTTTTCTCCAATTAGGCCTCTGCAGGTTCATTGTTACCTTGCAACCTTTAAATTTTTTATATTTTCCAGTCTGCAGGTTTTCATATCTACTAATTGGGGACTGCCATGCACGAAAATTTTAGCACGTAAAATTTATGAAGCTTCTGTCGGGAGTGGGAAAACCAATCTCATGAGACAAAGTCTTAAATACATACAAAATTGAAAAATGGCATACATATGTAAATATATAGAAGTATAACTAACTTACGAAATTTGTTGTACACTGTGTATACAGGTGTTCCATTTGAATATATAACTAACACTTTTAACTGTAGGAAGTTAGCTACATTTACGAGTTATTTCGGTTCGCTGTTCTTAATAATGAATATCTTCTGATTTCTCACCATTCGATTTCTAAACCTATCCAATAATAACTTTTGGACTTTTGGTAGCTCCACTTGCGAAAATTCTGTATTTTCAGGTAGCTTTGAACTCTCCGGACTCTAAAGAAGATTGAAGTTATCAAAAACGTTGTCAGTCACATACTTCCTTCAGAACAAATAAAAATCGTAAGTAGATAAAGTGAATGTATGGAAAACACTTGGCAGAAATTAATGAGATAAATAAAAATGGCAATAGTTGTCGAAGTTATATGAGATATTTTCCGGATTCCACTCCTTAGCACCGTTGTTGGTTATGATCTAATAATTGAAAACTGTAATATTATTCAGCTTAGAATATTAGTACACATATAATTTGGAAAAAACTAATCTACCATATGTACCAACAGAAATTTAATAAATATCGTTACTATGATCTATGATGGAAGAAATAAGGCCGGCTGAGAACCAAAGGCTGTGTTGTCCACGATAGATCTTTCTTACAACAGGATATGCTCGCTGAATTTCATCAGTCAAAGTTAAATGGGGAGTCCTGAATGAAAATTTCAAAAACATCTTTTTTTTATTGTTTAAACCTACAGATAAACTATGTAAAAATATATTTATAAAGCAATAAAAACCAATTCTAAATATTTCCAAGAATATAAAGACAGGAGCAGACGAGCGTCTAGGGTGCGCGAGCGCTCGCCACTCCGTCTTTCTATTCAAAAGTACCAAAAATTGGTTTTTAAAAATAATTCCTCAATGGTTGATCCTACGACAAAAATGTACAAATGTAAATTTGAAGAAGACTAAATTCCCTCAATTTTTTGCATGAACACTTTTTCTGTAAGTCTATGTGTAACGAGGTACAGCGACGGAAACGTGAATATTCTTCCAAAAAAAATTATATACATACTCGTATAGTACCATTTATACAGTGTGTTTTGTCCATGGTGGTCCATAGCACAGGTAATAGTAGCCACCTAGTCAAACAAAAAATTGTATGGCAAAGGGTTGGCGGCATCTCAACCTTTTCGTAGTTATAGGGTGATTAAGAAAATATGGTAGTCTTTCACAAAATACCCTGTATCTTAAAAAGAACAAGGCGTACGCTAATTTACAGAGCTGATTGTTTGCACCCCTTCATGGCCTTCCCAATCGCTCGACTAGCCCCGTACTCATCTCCGCTTAGGGTTATTGTGGTCTAAACTAAGAATATCGGACTTTCTTACCTTTTTATTCAATTTGACCTCTCTTTTTTTTACAGAAAGGCGCTGAACGTAATTTTGTTTTTAATAACCCTAAACTGTGGACTCTCCTCTTTAATTTGATCTATATACAGTTATTAACTCATAACATATTCCGGTTACACCGAAATTAGACGATATTTTTTTTAAATTGAAGTGTTTTGAGGAAACAAATTATCTATAGTTAGGATTACCGTAACTCATTAGGGGAGAGTAGTACGGGGCTGGTCGAGCAGTCGTTGGAAAGTTCCAGAAGCTCTGCATACAATCAGCTCTGTAAGTAACCGTATACCTTGCACTTAGGGTACTTTGTAAAAGACTAGCATATTTTTTTAATCACCTTGTAACTCCGGAACCGTTGAGATGCCGCCCACTCTTTGCCATACAATTTTTTCTTTGACTAGGTGACTACTGTCACCTCCTATTCTAAGGCCACCATGGAAGAAGCACCCTGTATAAGGGGTATTATTCGTATACATTTTTTTGGAAGAATGTTCACGGTTTCGCCGCTGTAACTCGTTATACATCACACTTACAAAAACAGTGTTTTTACAAAAACTTAGGGATTTAGTCTTCTTCAGATTTATACTTTTACATTTATGTCGTAGGATCAACCGTTGAGGAATTATTTAAAAAAAAACAATTTTTGGTACCTTTCATCTAAGATGGCGGAACGCGCAGAGCCCGGGGAATAACATATATAAAAATCACAACTACGCCACCATCTGTAGGGCAAAAACCCCTACTGACTGGACTATATTTAATTCAACCAAAGTTTTTTTTATTCAGTATTAAATTCTCTTCTAAGGGAACTTAAAACGTTCGGCAAAAGGTTTGTTTAAATAATTGTTATAGTACCTTAAAGTTGATTCTTTTTCTTTTAAACACATTGTTTTTTTTTGTAAGCCTGCCCAACATTTTTGGTTTCACATTGTTTCTGTATTTTTTTAGTTCGCTCAGAAGAAAAATTTATAATAAATTTAATCCTTTTTTGGTTTTTTGTTTCAGTAAAAACATATGAGGTGGATCTTTCACGCCGATTCAAGACTACAGCGACATGACGCCCATGTAATAGGTTTAGAAATCTGTTATAATTTCCTTTCTTTACTGTATAACATTTTTTTTGGTTTCATTAAATATGTATAAAATCATACCTGAAAATTCAATACCTTCATTTCTATCTTTCGGTTCCAAACAAAATCACAAAAAAACGAGATTTTAGAACATTCTAATTAAGGATACCCCTTAATTTCTAAATTATTTACCATCTCGACATAGTGGAGGACAGAATAATTACCATGAATAATATCTAGAAAAGATATGACATACTACACTGACACTTATATTCATTTGTGAATTCAGTTCAAGCAATTGCATGGGGAGGAGGATTAGTCGGCAATTCCAATCAAGTGACTTTCTATCTCCATAAACCAATTGTCAGTAATTCTCGGGGACATTTGTAGTATAAATGTGATCTACGCACGCACATATCCATATGTATGCAGCGTAGGATAGATTTGCATAAAGCTTTCTAGATGCTAGCAGTGAGCCGCTCTCGAGGCTTAAGGGCTCTTGAACACCTGTATCTTTAGTATACATGCTCCCCCTCAGTTATTACGATTTGATGTTAGATGTGAACTAGGGGCATCGGTAGACTTCTAATATAATTCTTGTACAATTCTCTAATAACATATTTATTTACCTAGGTGTAGTATACTTGGACATTAACTGATGTGCATGGAAGAAAGTTCGAGCATTAGCATCATTACAACTTAGTGTGACTTTGAAATCTTCTGTCAAATGCTATTTCTGAGACAGGTCAGATACGGAATTTTCAAGCTCTGAGAATTTACTAACTAGGTTCTAAACTAAGTAGGAGCCAGTAGAATGCTATTTGCATGAATTTCTTACCGACAGATTTAATTTCAACAGTTAAATTTCAATAAAAAATAATATTAAATTTTAATATTAATTTTAATAAATTTTAATATTAATATTTTATCTTCAAAACAAGACTGATCATTTTGATAAAATGGGGTGAATCTTTGGAATAAAAACCTATAATAATGTCTTGGCTAAATTTTGACGAGGAAGCCGTCCGCAACCGTGCCGTGGAGCCGGCTGGTGGATCTGACGTAGCCAAATATAAGCTAGAGCGGGTTGGTAGACGATCGGTCTAATCAGAGGACAGTGTAATTCAGCTGAGATTATCCGAATTCAGCACTTGATGCGATTCGTGAGAAATTGCTAGACTTGAAGCAGAAAGTTGATAGATGAGGATAATGTGGTTTAGGTGACAACAGTCTTCTTAAAGTTAACTTGAGGTGACTAGCAATAATGCGGTCTGATTAGTTGTAGTCTTCTTAACAGGACCTGAGATGTCGAGTAATAAGGCGGTTCTGATAACCACAGACTTCTTACTCGTGACTTGAGGCTTCACACGAAGTCTAGCACTGTTGATGGTTGAATGTCAGGTAAACCAATGTATAGTTTACTGCCACGAGGAAATCAACTGATATGAGGATACTTATAAGAACATCAATTTCAGTAGAAACAGGACACTCGTTCACCTAGGTTCAGAGAGACACTCTGAAAGGATTTAAATTATATTAAGAGGAGCCGCCCCAATCACAGTCAGCTTGTTGCCTTGATGCGCGGGGCAGGCCACAGTGCGTGCTTCACGATATCCCAAGGTTAGGACTGGACTTGATTGGAGGCGGAATTACGTAAGATGACAGGCGTCTTATTTTAATAGAACAAGGTATTCGATAGCGATACCACTGGATTCAGAAGCATAAATGATCCCAGTTGGTGTCTTCCACTTTTCTACGTTTGTCGATGACGATTACGCTGTAGCGCAGAAGAATTTTCCAAGTGTTACTTTATTTTGAGCTCTGCACGTTGGTGGTATGCATCTAAGCTTGATTCCCTGAAAATGAGCTTTGGGTATCCTGTGGAAAACTTCAATATAGTCAGAAGAAATTTGCCATGAACCTGGCCGGTAGACTGCTTGAATAACCAAAAACTATTTATTTTATTCTATTTTATATTTTATATTATTTTATTAGTTTTTTAAAATTTGTGTGAACTTGCTGTTCGCCCGCTGACATGAGACTGATTTTCTTTTATATTTTATTTTACAATTTTAATATACCGGCCTACTATTTCACACCCTTTTTAGTTCCTAAAGTAGTTTTCGCTGTACATAGCGCTAACTCTACAAATGTAGTGTGGTTGTCCAAATTAATTCGCAACGCGTCGTCAAGCCGCCACAAATCTACCATTTTCGAGGTGTGAAAAAGCAATTTAGCTAGTTTTGAACTTTGGGAAAATCCATTTAGTTTTTATAGTGTTAAGTACCCGGATTGATTTCTGCAAAATGATAATCTACTAATAGTAAAAGAAATGTAAGTGCAACATTTGCAACCCTTATCAAAAACAACTACAACCCAATACATTGATGGAAGAGACCGGACCGAAAAGCTAAGCAAGATAAAAATGCTCTTAATAATACTTAAAATATCACGATTAACAAACCATCCCAGAGTTTCTTCATGAAATATGATCGATAAAAAGCCATACACTGGACCGATCGTATAATATATAGAATCATGTTGAACTGTCGGCATCGCTGATCGGTTATAAGTTCACAGTTCGTATGAAAATATCGTATTTGTAACTTGAGATGCGTTTTTCTCAAAGCACCGTTTTTCAAAATGGTGGAAGCTTTCAAAATAACAGTTTTCAAGCTTTCCATCTCAAATTTGGTCGTATTATTCTCACGTCTTTCCTTAGAGCAGTATGGATCTTATATTTTTTTCATTTGAATTTTTTTTTTAACGAAAAACAGTCGAACAAGGCCAAATTCGATACTCAATTTAGAATGGCCGCCATTTTGTTAATTTCTTTTGAAATAAGAAAAATATTTCTATAGTGTTTAGTCAAAAGTACCTACAGATCTCCAAAAATTTACTTTGCGCTTCTTACGAAGTTGTGCACTGTTAATCGAAATAATATTTAGTTTTTTTTGAAATTATGTGAAGAGATGTCCAGTTATCTAGTTAGTACAGAGTGCCAGAGATTTTTTTTTTCAAACACTTTTATATACATAACTAAAAAAATCCATTTTTGGAGATATGTACTTTTAACTAAACACCGTAGATTTGATGACGTGACCGCCTTTCCTGATTTGTAACCGCTTAGAAATGCAATCGCTCTTTCCCTTATATGGCACAATATAGTAACAAAAAAACTGACACTGCATCACAGAATGTAAAAAAATCACCCTTTTCCTAATACTTGGGAACTTTATTTAGTTATGCTAAACTTTCACCCTGGCAGTAAGTTTTATATCGGCTGTTACAGTACTGACTGTCGACGGGAACGGTGCCAATTTTAATGAAAAATTCAAGAGTATTTCTTTTTATTTCTGCCTGTCAGAATTTTACTATTGTGGCCGGTACTGACAGTAATACCGCACTGTATTAGTAACATTGGAAATTTGCCGTAAAAAAGGTTGATTGTAATAATTTTGATGACAGACCATTATACTCTATTACAAAATTTATTTACTTGAAATAAAATTACTCGATTTTTACAAATTAGAAAATAATAACCAAATTTAAAAGCTGTTTTGGTATACTTGTTTTAAAAGAATAAAAAAAAATTCGGTAATGTAAAATACTTAATATTGTAAAAGTTCATAAAAAATATAGCATAATAGGTAATTACTACAGGCCCAGACAGTACATATAGGTTAAGCAATGCTTTCAAACTCTTGTTGAAATATTTTGATGAAAAAAGAACACTTTTCCATGCATTTTTCGATATAATTATAATATGACAGGATTAAAAAAATGTTAACGCTCTTGGAGCTACGACAATGCCAGATTTGCCACATATGTATAATGCTATCTTTGCAATACTCGAAAGCTACCTTGGCTCCTCGTCCTGTTAGTGTGTATAGGATGCGGAACATTTTTAAGCATTTTTACTCCTAGCTTTTCTCAGTACTTGTACGCCGTCCATGTAGTTGGTTTGAGTCCTATAACCCTAAGGAAAACGGGGAGGTTCATTGCGTTGCACCTAAGATACCCTGGTTTAACTTAAATCTTTAATCCATTCCTTCAAACTGGAGTTCATTTCTGGTTTAACTCACCCTACCTACATATTTTAGTGTGTTCATAAAAGTCGTTGAGTGAGTTTCGTTAACTTTGAATGAATCTGTCTTTATTTACCACACCATAATTCCTTTCCTTTCAAGGCCGTGCATCAAAAGATATTGCTAAGAAGGTTAAATTGATTGTCTGTTGAAATGAACCAGCACATAAACTCAAAACAAAATTTATTCTTTGGAAAAATGTGCATTTGTATAGGAAGTATGTGATTACATTGCACTAATATAGTTAATGTAAAATTACATTTACACTTCTTATAATGTCAATCAACTCAATGACTTTATGCGTCAGCATTTCACAGGACACGCCAATAAACCTAGTGCTCATTACATCAGCATTTTATAAATACCAGTGAACTTATTGAATCATCATGAGATGTGTATATCAATATATTAATGCAATGTAATCAAAAGGGCAACAAAATGTGAAAACTGTAAGTCTAGACGGGACTTGCAACAAAGTTCAGTTTTAATATACATTTTATACAAGCAAGGTGTTTTTTAATTATTGATATCCGAACTAGTCCTACATGGCGACCGTGATAAATGTAAAAACACTCTGATTGTTAAAAATAAATCTAATTTTGGTTTTAGTGACAAAACTTTTTTCTCTTGAGTTTGTTTTTTTGCGCTTCTAAACGTTTTGAAGATCACTGCCATGGTGTAATATTAATAATAATACCGCCGCAGATTTAGAGTGAAGTGTGAAAGACAATAGAAAAGTATATCAAAGTAGCAGTTAAATAATTCTTAAAATGGGTACCAAAAACTCTAAAAGTGAAACCCAAGAAAATATTAAAAACAACATCGAAATAGTGAATGCACAAGTTGTGAGTAACGATTTAATAATCTTCTCCTAGTCACCTTAAAGCTGATAAAAGTCCTGAAAATTGGTTATAAACACTGACAAAAACAAGTAACTAATAAATACCAACTACCAGTAAAACAAAAAATATAAAATTGAACAAAAAATTGGAGCACTGAAGCACAACAGAAAAAAAATGTTTGTGAATTAAATTATATAAAATTATGCATAGAAACTTTCAAAGTAAAAGTGTTTATAAAGAAAAACTGTGTGGTGAAAATTTCTAAGGTAGGAGAGTATTCACTTATATGTAATATTAACAGTCCAGTTAGGTTACTCCTTGATATATTTTTATTTACCTGAGCAGTAGGGTTAGCTCTTAGATTATATAACGAAAAGGATAGGCTATGCTGTGTAAAATTCCTGTACGTGTGATAAGCATTTATTCTTGAGACACGGAGGTGAAATGACAAGAGCGTATCGCCTTGTTATTCGTCAGTTCGACAATTCTAATTTATTTCTGACATTTCAGATTTTATTACAAGATTTTCGGGTTTGATTTAGCGATTTTGTAGTAAATAACTAATTAAAAGTGATTTTTACGTAATAGTAGTGTGGTACAATAGTGAACTTTTGTTTTGTGAACGGGATTTATATAATCGAGACTCCGGAGTCTTGAATTATCGGGATGAAGTGCGATGTGCTGTGCTGCAGAAACAACCGGTGATATTTTCTTAGGAAATCATTTTGCAGGCAAGCTTAATTCTTTTAATAATAAATTATAACGTTTTAAATAAAATAAGAGTGAAATATTTATAAAGATAAACAGCCGTGGCAAAAAAATTTAACATTTTCCAATGCCGGTTTGTTTGTTTATAATTGAGTTGTCATTGTCGGCTTAAGTTACAGTAGTAGTATACAAAGGCAACGCCAAAATATATTATCAGAAAATAAACGGGGCACTAAGAAAATTCGTAAAAATGTAAGAAGTTACAAAAATATTATAAAAATGTAAACTTAAAAATTAATTTAAAAATGTTGTGATTTAATGGGATCTCTTGTATTGAATTAATAAAGTTTCAACTACTAAATTATTCGCCCGGTGTGAAAATATCGTAGTTTACTACTTCCATGACTAAAACAAATACATCGATCCGGCTCTACTACTTCCTCATATGATCTAAGGGTTAGCTATAAAATAAATTAGTATTATAGTCATATATGAATTGAAATAAAATGAATTCTGTCATTATTGAATTTAATTTAATCTAAATTGTGGCAACTGTGATGATATTGCATTTAATTAGGTACATCATTTTCAACTCAGACTGTAGCAGGTGATTGCTTTCATGATGTGTCTATGCAGATGGAATTTATATGCAGTTGTAGGTACATAGCAAAACGAATGTGCTGCAGGCAGAGTTTAGATTTGATAGAATTGAGTTGTCGGTCAGAAAGTGTAAAGGAGAATTGTAGCAGGAAATACAAATAAAATTTATAACGTTTCGTCGGAGATAGTATATCCAGTGTTTTATTTATTCCAGTAGCTTCATTTCTTTCTGGCAACTAAAAAATAGTTGAAAAAAAGTCAAAAACTATTGGCTAAACAACCAACTAGTTCATTTTTTGTGTGTATGTATATCATCATAGCATAATTTATCAAATCTTAGATATATTTTTTTTTCACTACTTTACCATTTACCATGACTACTTGTGATTCATGGTAAATGGTATCTTTATAATATATTTTTTTCTCTTCTCTATAAATATTTTATGAATGACATAAATATGTATACATATGTGCTTTTTAACATATTGAGGAGCTATTCCATCTCTTTTCAAAAGCTTTTCTTTATATACGCAGCAACTAATTCATGGCTTGGTGTAATATTACCTGATGTTGTTTTACATTATTACTTATTAGATATGTAACAATCATTAGCTCATCTTTAATGTCTATCATGATATAATATGTCAAAAAAGTGGTTAGAAATTCAAAAATTAATTGATATCCATTCCGCTGATTTCTTACGGTCAAACCAGTGTCTTAATAAAAATCAGCTGACCAAAACGCAGCAAATAATAGAACAGCAAATTGATACTCTTGTCTATTGACGACATTGTCCCTGTTGTAAAACACTGCAAAGTATTGATTTATGCTAACGATGTTAAGCTTTCCGCTCTGATTAAGTCTATTAAAGATTGTGAACTGGTAAAGGGAGACCTTCAAAAATTTTACTATTGATTCAAGAGCAACAATTTGGTACCCAATATCGACAAATGTGAGGTTATTACTTTCCACTGGAATCAGACCTCAATCACTTATGATTATGAGTTCTCGGATTCCTCGATTCGCTGTGTGGACTCTGTCTGTGACTTGGGTGTCAAATGAGACCACAGATTGAATTTTATCTCCCATATATACGGGTATCAAAGATTAGCTCCATGCTGGGCTTTATAAAACGTTGGTCTCGAAAGTTCTTGAGTCCCACCATTACACTGCGTTTGTACATTTGCTTTGTGAGACTCCTTCTTGAATACGCAAATCTGGTCTGGTCTCCATTTTACACATCGACCATATCGAGTCTGTTCAGCGGAACTTCGTATAGTCGCCGATGTAACTTTTCTGCATCAACTCTTAAACGTGAATAATGACTCTCTGTTGTTACTTGACAAATTTTGTTTTCGTGATAGTATGCACAATTTGGGAGGCTACCTCTGTTGCATGTTCACCTTTCAAGGTCTAACTTTAGCATGTACGATCCTATTAATCGCATGTACATTACTGCTAATAATATGACTGAGCATTTTGCTGTTGACGTTTCGACGCATGTTTTTAAAAAACGTATATATAATATTTAATCTTTTTTGTTAGATTTAATTTTCTTTAATGTTGCATTGCATGAAATTTCATCTTGTGTTTGTTTTATGTTTAGTTTAACATAGTAATACTAGCACAGGCTAAGTGATAAAACACATGTATTATTAACCGTTTATTTATTCAACGTTTCCATGCAGCTAGCTTGTGTTAAGCTAGTTCTGATAGTAAAAAACTTTAATAAACTTTAATAAAAAAAAGATAAATCTAAGCGAAAGTTGAAATTCGCTATCAGAGAAACATCAAGCAGAATCAAAAATTATTCACAAAAATTAAGGGACAAATAAAATCAGTGTTTGGTTAGACGAACTGTTAAATCATAACATTGTTGAACAAGGTGAAGAAGAATCTGATTCCTAATGCATTTGCTAGCACATGAATTCACAGCTGCAGCTCCCAAAATAATAGCACTTCCATACAATGGTCACTTTGATAGCTTGGAAGCATTTTTGGCAGGTATAGTTCAAATTAATACGTTTAGTAAAAACAATAAAGCACTCGTAGTGGCATTCTTAAATACTCGTTTAATAGGTAAAGTCCGTTCAGCAGTACCTACTTCTGCTAATACAACAGAAGTAATTATGAATACCCTTAAAGCAAAAATTAAACTTCCTCTATCCTCTATGGTAGAAGCTGAATTGTCAGCACTCGCTGATGAAAGCAGTGTACAAAATCCAGCTGCTAAAGCAGCTTTGTAAAAATACGATTGATAACGGTCATGGAATTGCCTTATTTAGTGCATCTATTCCAGACCTAGAGATACAAATAGGGTACAAAGTGGTTATAATCGAGGTTACGATCAACAGGGTCAATATCAAAATAGTAGGCGTAGATATGAAAGCACTAATAGCAATAACAGATCAAGACATATTAGTAATGTATCCCCCACTGTGGGAAATAAACCAAAATCTCAACTAGCTATATTAGATAAGCACTTTTCTAGTTATCAAGTTTATCATATGAATTTATCGTTAACTAGCTATATTAAGATTAGATCAGATGTAACCGGTATGGTAAATACTTATCTAATAGACACAAGTGCAATTATTTCTGCATTGAAAGTCGACAGACTCTGCATAAGCACTTGAATAAAGTGGGGTAAGAAATACCAACTTAATGGTATCATCGATGGTATGGTCGAGACGCGGGGTGAAATAATGGTAAATCTTCCTATAGGACTTTATAAATTTTAACATACCTTCCAAATAGTAGATGAGAATTTCCCTATAAGATGGAATATTGAAATTTTAATTCATTTCAAAATACAGAGGAAGCTTGGATTATGATGACATGCTGCTGCTTACTCTTAGTCCTTTTAATATTAAAGGTGATATTATACTTGCAATATACTCATCGCTGTCTCAAAATACGTTATTGTTTCCAGCCAGAAGCGAACTATTCCGGGAAAATTTTTGTTTAGGCTAATGAAGACCATATTTTAATACCTAATCAGCAAATTGCTGATGGTGAGGTTGTAGCTCGTATGCTTGTCTCACGTAAAAATCCATACGTTATCATAATTATCTACTTCAGAATACAAGAGATCCCTGTTATTAGTGCCACAAAAATGCTTCCTGGAAACTCGGAGAAACGCTGGAGAATGGTTATAGATTACCGAGGAGTGAACGAGAAAATCCTATCCGATCGATATCCTAAACGAAATCCTCGATCAGATCGGTAAGTGCTGTTTGCTTTCCTATCTTGATTTGTTGTCCCGATTCCCCTAAATAGAACTTGATAAAAATTCCCGTGATATTACTAGTTTTTCTAGAGAAGATGCGTCATACTGCTTCACACAAATTCCGTTTGGTTTCAAGATTACTCCGAATAGCTTCCAAAGAATGCTGAGCTTAGGGTTCTCAGGAATCACTCCGCAAAAAGCATTCATCTATATGGACATATAGTGATAACAGCATACTACAGAAAATCACATGTCGTAGTGTATAACTTAAAACTAAATCAAAATAAATGCCTTCTCTTTCGACATGAAGTGACATATCTTGGACACCGGTGTACAAATAAAGGCATATTATGCGACGAATTAAAGTTCGCAGTAGTCCGGAATTATCCCCGACCACAGAAGACCGAAGAAGGGCGCAGATTAGTAGCATTCGTCAACTGCTATCGACGCTTCATTTCCCGCTTTGCAGATTATTTATTTCAATCAACACAACTTACTTAAAAGAATGCTGTCTTTAATTGATAAAGGAAGCAAACTTGCGAACAAAACTTTAATTACTTAAAGAATAGCCTAATCAATCCTGTTATCCTTCAATATCCAGATTTTACTAAACGGTTTTGGATAACCAATGTCTCCTTGATAAGCTGCGGCGCAGTGTTAAGTCAAGAATACGATGGCGTTCAACTTCCCATAATTTACGCAAGTCGCAGTTTCACTCGTGGTGAAAGAAATAAAGCTGTAATTGAGCGTGAATTCGCAGTAATTCATTGGGCTATAAATTACTTCCGTCCGTATATTTTTGGAATAAAGGTCTTAGTTAGATCTGACCATAGACTATTAACTTACTTATTCTCCATGAAATTACCCTCGTCTAAGTTAACATTTTATTATAGAATTTATTAGAGGTCGTGATAATACTATAGACTATGAGTCAATTAAACATGCAGTCAGTCCCACATTCATCCAATATTCTTCGAGTTGCTAAGAGAAGTTCGCAAAATAAAAACAAACTAAACGCTGAAAATGTTCCTTTTTAGTGATTGCCTGTATTATTTAAAAAATAGTGATATGAATGTAGGGAGAAATAAGAGAAGGAAGTCAAATGTTGAGTCTTGGAAACGGAATAAAGTGCCCAAACAAAAAGCAGCAGGACTGGAACATGAAGATTGGAAAGGAAAAGTTGTTCCTGTAAGAACTCAAGGGCCACCATGCAAGTAACAACTTACGTAACATTATTCTCAATTTATAATCATGGAATGTATAATAGCGGAGGTACATACTTATTTGTTACTGTCGTTTCCTGTCAGTTGCAAGAAAAAATGTTACGAGAGTTTTTCAGAAGGTGAGAAGAAAAATTTACTTCTTAAATTCAATGTATGGCCAATAAAACAGAGCAGGATATTTATCTGCAAGGTGGAATAAAACCTGCTGCTATTAAAAGAAGAAAACGTAATGCTGTCGTTCCAAAGTCTGTCTCTTATTATTATTCTATCAAAAAAGAAGTGTGTGAAATTCCTGTGTGTCGATCAGCTTACTGCGGACTGTTTGGAGTAAAGGCGGGTCGTGTTAAGAGATTATGCTCTTTAGCAGCCCAGGGAATAATACTGTGTGAAGGACGGGGCAAACATCACAATCGCCCAAACAGGTATGATCCGGATGTATTAAAGAGTAACGCACTGATTAATATTAATTATTGATTAGGATATAAAGACAATTCCTGTTATTGAACTACAAATAATAATAAAAAAATATGGGAAAAAGGAGAGCTTGATTCTGTTGAACGAGCAAGGGTTGCAAAAGCAATTGTTAAATATTTAATTACGCAGTAGTATGAACGAATGTATGCTTCAATTAACACTTGTTTAAAAACGCAATAATTCGTATTGTAATTACAGAATAAACAGACAGGAATTTTCGGAAATTGCTGCGGCAATTATCGAATTGTGCCTCACTGAAACGAAGCTCACATGTTTTTTGCCTTCAATAGACAATTATAAGCAAAAGGATAATTATGCACTTCATATACAAAATTAAGGATAGCCCTACAAGAGGATGGATTCGATCCCAAACGAGCGAAGGTGCAAGATGAGTCCTTTAGATTTTCGAAATAATAATAGGAATTCGTATACACAGTTTCCTTATTTCCTTTTGGAAGAGAATTTTGCTGCACCTACATCATCGGTTGCCGAACAAACTTGTTATGTCCCACACTTTTCCTTGGGATGATATAAAGACAAATTGGTCAGCATCCATTAATAAACGGATGCAATTTCTAGCGGATTCAAAAATCTAACAGCGGACTAAATTTTGAAATACCCAGCATTACGGCTTGAGAAAGGTTATGAACTGGTACGTACATGTATTAAATATTTAATTAATTTTTATTCCTATTCATCAGATTGCGAGCATTACATGACTTGGAAGATTTATCTTTTAAAATTATAGATATTGCTTCGAGGAAGAGTAAAGATAAAGAAATAAAGGGACTTCTAGCTGAATGTAAGAGTTAGTCAAATAATAAAGGTGAATATATTTTGTCTTTTTTATTATTGCAATTAATAATTATATTAATATCCACTCATGTAGTTTTGCTGCAACTCAATGCGTTAAAGATTGCTAATGCATAACCCTAATAAAAGGAGCAGAAGAAGCAGAAAGTCGTACCGACCAAGCAAAGCTGAAGTCGCTAGTCAGTTCCTTCCACATTATCGAGAAAATTAGAATTTTAGACAGAACTTGAAGCCAATAATAGTTTGGATGCAGATAATATACGTAATGAAGGCGGAATATCACCTCAACCAATAATGATTCGTTTAGTGTGCCTAGAAATTCCAGTTGCATTTATTTGTTGCAGTTTTTAAAAATCATATTGTTTTGAAAATCCTTTGTTAGCTTTTGAAATCTGTCTTAAGATAATTCTGGCTTTAAATTGTCAGTGTCCTGAAGAAAGCTACCACGTCTGGTACTTTATTCCAAAGGAACTGTTTAAGGTACAGACAAAATATGACGGCCTTCTTCAATCGTTAACATCTTAGCCAATGAGAAAATATTTTAAACTGCCAAATTTGTCAAATGAAGACATATTGTCTTAAGGATTTTATAAAACATACGAAAAATCATTTCATAAGAAAATACTAATAGCATATTTGCAAATGATTATAATTCATTAAACAATTGAAATCAGTGTCCTGAAAATATAGGAACTGATAACATCTATCCAATTGAAACAGTTTTAGTAAAAAGTTACTTAGAACTACAGAAAGATATTCTTAGAAAATTTATGTATGAGATGCTTAAATGCAGCAGACGAATATCTTCCATGGAAAAAGTAATGCAAATTCTTAATAACAATTGTCTTCATTTTGCTAATTTAATAAAAAAAGTAGTCGAAAGTAATTCTTTAAATACTAATTTTGCTTCTTCAAATTCGTCGCACAATTTACTTGCAAACAAAAACTTATTAAAGTCAGATTACAAAGTAATGAAAGATCTCAAACGTAAAGGTGTCTCAATTGATTTTATTGATTATGTTGTTTTAGATTCAATCGAAATCGTGCTCAAAAAAATATTAACACGTTACTCAAAATTACGAATTTAAAATGCTTATTTCATAAACTTATTAATTTACTGAATTTCTTACCTGAAATTCTTGAATATTTACGTGCTTTACCGTCACATAATACCGAATCAATATCATCATTCAATGCCCATTGTTGCCTCGACAAAAACAAAACTTTTATCAAAATGAAATCCTTTTGTTACGGCGCTTAGTATATTTCGACGAATTTGAGCCTCTCAATGCCTTAGGTTTACACAGTGGTGCCTACAAAAGTGATGCGGAATATGCTAATCTCATTTGTTTGAAAGCGCAATCCAAATTGTACCATATAATTCCTGCAATGCTATTTTTTTTCAGAGGATAGAAAATCATACGGGAGCTCCCGATTTTTTTTTTTAATTTTGAATCTTACAAAACTGTACGGTTAGTACCAATCTTAATTGTTGGTAATAATCTGGGTTTACACCAAATCCTCGGGTTTACAGAGAGCTTTTCTTCTAATTTTTGTTGCCGTTTTTGTAAATCTTCCAAAGAAATTTGTCGTAAACAATCAAGGGAATCAGTTACTAATTTACGTACAAGAAGCAACGATGAAGACGATCTACTCAAAAACAATGTTTCCTTGACTGGAATTAAGGAGTCTTCTGTTTGATACAATATGACAAACTTTCACGTGACCAAAAATATAAGCATTGATATAATGCATGACTTGCTGGAAGGTCTGCATTATGATTTAACTAAAATCATATATAATCTAATTCAGAAATACAAGTATTTTCTCTTGGTAAACTAAATGAGAGAATCCAAAGTCATATTTTGGCCCCAGTCATAGGAATATAAACATATCGATTATTTCTATGAAAAATATAAAGGAAGCAAAACTAAAACTGTCAGCTTTAGAAATGCTTTGCCATTTTACGAATTTTGCTTAATTGATGGTGATCTTGTTAATTCAAACTGTAAGAAATGGAAACTTTATATTAAACTTTTGGAGACAACCTCAATTTTGTTTTCAAAATCTCTTCACCCTGAGACATACTAGATTTTAGAAATCCTTGTTTCAGAGCATCAAGAATTATATATTACTTGTTTTAACTCTTCGCTAAAGCCAAAGCATCATTTTATGTTGCATTATGCTTATATTCTTCGTAATGTTCGACCACTTTGCCATATTTTATCAATTAGGTTCGAAGCATTCCACCAAAATTTTAAACCCATATCAAAGACAACCAAATGCAAGAAAAATATCTTGACTACTTTAGCTACACAGTATCAGTTTCAGTTTGCTGATTTTTTAATGAATTTCACATCATTTTATAATTTGCATCAATACTTGTTGATTTTAATGACATATCATCGAAATACAAAGTGTTTTTGAAACCGCTGAATGGTATAAAATAAAAAGGGGTGAATGAAAGAGAACGACGTAAAATTTCAACCAGATACGGTTATTAAAACATAATTCACAACAGTTGAAATGCCTATATTTTGCCTGATAAAAGATATTTTTCTTATATATGATAAAACGTACTTCGGTTGTTTTTCGCTTGAGAATTTAGGCTTTGATGATCATTATTTCGGATTAATGTCTCTAAAGATTAATATTAGTACCTTATGGAACTAAATTTAATGATACTTACTGTATATTTCAGGGCACTGATTTCATTAATATTATATCACAATAAATACTTTCTTACAAAATAGTAAAAAAAGAATCGACCCTGCAAAAACAAAAGGCAAGTTTAACAGAAAGAAAACCTCCTGAATCCATTCACACTGAGGTAAGGTACGCGATTTACACTAAATATATTTTCTAAGTTTAGGTTTTTTGCTACATAATGACAAATAGAATAACAAAACGAATATAAAAAATATGTACATTAGATGGATATGCGGCTTACAAGATATTGATTTTGCTTATATATATAATTGTATTGTTTATAGTGGAATAACTGCGGATCTGGTTTTTTTTTTTTTAAAAAGACGAAACTGTATTTAATGTGTTTACTGTATTTTTCACTTAATAAAGATATTAGTACCTTTATTTTGTCTCTTTTTCAATAGTAGTTGCCATACAAACATATCTAATATATTTGATTGGAACCGTTATTTTTTATTATATTTTCTTAACAGTCAAATACGATGTTTCAGAGTACTGGCTAGATGATTTCTCTTTTAAGGGTGTTCAATATTGATTTAAAAGCTTTGCGAGCTTTTAAATAAAAGTTGAATACCCTAAAAAGATCTTCTACCTAGCTCACGCTTTAACAGAACGTTCTGGTATAATATTTATAATATATCTACAAGAGATATTTAAAAATATATTCTAGCAGACATAATATATTTATAAAGAAGGCGTTGTTATAGTTATAAATGCTGAATTTAAGTCTGTTTGAGGTAATAGATTATTTGCACCGGGTATGTTTATATTACCTCCAGCAGATATATGTTATATTTTTATAATATATCTACATGAGATATAAAATGTTATTTTAGTAGACATAATGTATTTATAACTAAATGGTTTTATAGTTGCAAGAGCTACATTTTGTTCTATTTGAAGAAATAAATTATCTGTATCCAAATGTTCACATTGCACTTGCATATATATTTCATATTCTGTAACTATTTACATTTATAAATGTTAAGAAATAAAATAGCTCCATCAAATATATTATATATGAGTTGCAGATATTTATCTAAATTATTATAACTCCGTCCTTTTATATCTGTTAGCGAAACAATATTTTTTGAATGTATATATATATATTACATATGTTCATTATATTGACAGCAGTAAGTTTTGACTTCTTCTAGGGAAACGAATAAATTTTCTAAATTATTATGAATTTTATTGTATTAATTCTGTAAAACTTAGTTCAAGACTTCTCTAATTTTTTTGTACGTGTAATCCTTAAGATCATACTCCTAAAGAGGGAAGGTACATAGGAATTATGTGATTACATTTCAATAATATAGTGAACGTAAAATTACATTAATACTTCTTATAATGTCAATCAACTCAATGACTTTAGCATCAGCATTTCAAAGTTCACGCCAATAAACCTTGTACTCGTTACATCAGCATTTTTTAAATGCCATTGAACTTTTTGAATCGACATGAAATGCACTTATCAATATATTAATACAATATAATCAAAAAATCAACAAAATGTATAAACTATAAGTTCAGAAGGTACTTGAAATAAAGTTCACACAAATCGCCATAGGAAATAATCACGAGATTAACATTTCATCATATTTCATCATAAGATACAACATAATTACATAGATACCTTGAAAGTCGACTAAGCCATTATAAAGGAAATTAACCAGTCCTATATGTACTTGTCTACATATTTATCTATATTTAATTTACAAATTTTGTCCTATGTCACTCAGAAAGTAACAGCATATTTAACTATTTTGTTTGTTTGTTTAATAAATCCACGCGCATACAGCCTCCCCCCCCCCACCCCTCCCACAATATGTATACACACATACGAAACAGTAAGCTTTCTGCTCTTCTCATCTTAAGTTTTTAAGTGTTTTTAAAGTGATTGCCCAGAAATTTTGATTTTAAATAATATTTAACCTGAGCCTGAGGCAAAAAACTTATTGACAAAAGGTCCAATGGAATACACCTAACAATGGATTTACCCAGCGCTGTGCCACGCCTGCCTGTGAGCTGGTGACTTTGTGGTAAGCCGTATATCAAATTTGTAAGCATCTGAAATCCCCATAATCCCATTCGGACGAAAAGGACATTTTGGGTAGTAAAAACTTTTATCAGAATTTATTTTGTTCAACGCTGAAAATGTCCTCTACCCTTCGCACATAAACATGCTCACACATGTGCCTCGTATCCCTGGAGTGCTATATATTAAAATTCATCTTCTACACTAAAACCTTTTAGGAAAAGATGGACATTTGCGATTTTTAGCTGAAAATTTACAATACTTATTACTGAGACTGGTGAGTTATGATTGGATCGGAATATCTATTTATGCGAATAAATAGCGTATTATGTAAATAACCTACCTATCAACAATTAGTGGAAAGTCTCCATATAATAATCACATATCATATATCATATAGTAATCACTTTTTCAATTTTGCTTTACTTGCTCTTTACTCTTTTTGAAATATTCTACAGAGTTCTCAATACGTTATATTGTTCCAAATTGCTTCATATTCTAACTTACAAGATTCTATGGATATGGTACTTGAATGTATTGCTACCTCAATTAAAAAATGTTGAACTTTATTAATGTCATCTAGTTATCAACTATTAAAATATTAATTAGGGTAGACTACATTGTCATTTCAATTGACAGGGTAAGTTAATTTTTCTAGTACTAAATACTTGAAAAATATAGGATTGGCTCACTTACGCGAACTGAGGCTCCCAAAGCGATCGTCAAACCTAAGACACAGGGTAGAAATATCCATCCAACTATAGTAAAGGAGCGTCTATAGCCGATACTTCTAAAATAAGTTCTTCTGGCAGTAATATGCCAGAGTGATAAAGCTAGCTATCCAAAAATTACTAAGCGTCATTTTTCAAAGTGGTACCTACTACTTAAGGGGCCGAGAGCTACTCTACTAAGTCCCCGTAGTCATCATAACCAGCAGTTATTTGAGTTGCCTCTAGATAAACCTATATTATATAAAGCCGCGTTGGATGTACTTAGTTGGATAGTTAGTGCGGGCGCGTATCCAGACCTGCGGCCTAGGGGGGGGGGGGGGGGGTCACAACTAAAACGTTCGAGGGGGAGGAAATCGGAAGAAGTAGCTTTTAAATATTAGTTTTTTTTAATCATATTTACGTTATGTCACAAAATTCGAATTTTCGGATTTCTCGAAACCTATCGATAATATTATCCACATCAATGTCGATCTCAGGGTGGACATTAAGGACTCATAACCAGATACGCCTTCTCGTGCAAAGATTGTAGAAATAGATGCTGACGCAAGCAAATCTGTCACGGGTGAAGCTTGTTCCTTGAGTGACGGGAGGAATGGGAGTGGAGTGCATGATATGTTACTGACGGATTTTATTTTTATATTTTTACCGTAAAAATTCGAAAGAAAAATTTTCAAGAAAATTTTCAACAACAAAATGTATGATACCCAACGCTCATAAAAAACTTTCGCGACCAAGACCAGCCAAGACACCTGAATCAATATAACTCTTTGGAACAATGGTCGGCCACCAGGGCCCAAATTCACTAACACGGAGAGTTATGGAGTTGTGAAGATGAGAGTTCTTTTGACACTTAACTCTCCACTCGGAATTCTGTAACTCGGGGAATTTGTATTGAGAAGTATCAAACTGTCTTTTCCACTCGACAAAACTCTCGCCTGTGTTAGTTGTGGAGAAGTAAGAGGCATATATCTCAACTAACAGTATTCGCTGTTTTTGTTGTCTTTTATGAAGGTACCTAGGTACCTAGCATTTTCAAATTAAATTATGGACTCACTGCATATCCTGGCTATGTTTACTAAAACAAATTATGGAAATACTTATAGAGAAATATGGATTTTGATGTCTCAAGGTACCCGCTAAATATTTTAAATCACGCGAAAATGGTCAATTTGGTCGTGGTCCAGTACAGAAGAGATACTACAAACATTTTAGATATGCGCGTTAAAGCTTGTATATAGGATTGAATAGTATCTACATTTTGTCCCTTAATTAGATATGTAATTAGTTGTTGAGTCCAGTTAACGGGTTTGGAGATAACTCCAAAAGAAGAGAATCAGTCCTTCTTAAGATGAAAAAATGGCCGCTCTTTGGTACAAAAATTAACATATTTTTAACTCATCGTTATGAAGAACTGGTAAGTCGTGGAAGTTCACTTACCATGAGAAAAATGTTCACAACAGAGTACTAATTCATGTGAAACAAAGAACGGAAGAAATATATGCAGAAACTGGGGTGAAAGATCCAAGTGCAAAAAATCCGTCTTTCGGCGGTAAAATGTTCGATATGAATTTAAAATGATAAAAAAAAACCGACACCACTATATTACTCGCTTCTCCATCTTTAATTTGATACCAAACATGACGTATTTTCGACAACCCCCAATGAGGAGTTGTACGACCCATATCCCCAAAAAGCCCCTACGCCAAAAAGTTGTAATCTATATCTTTGTATTCTAGAAACTAAATCTGAAGGAAAACCCCCAATGCTCTACGACCGAGTTAGCCGTCTTTCAATATTGCGATACCTCCCACGTTTTCCCTAACTACCAAAGTATGTTAGAGAATCGGGAGCTTTAATCGGGGAAAACGAAAATTCTGATTTCTCAAACTTCCAAACTCTCAGAGTTGCAGAATCCGGCCCCAGTAGTGTGTGAAAAATCTAAAGAAAAAAAAAATTCAAATCTTTCTAAGAAAATTGAATGCTTGTGGCCTTGTCCGAAAGAATGTACCACCAGAATAAATCCACCAATTCGTTTAGACTGTTGTCGGTGAACAGTTATTCATTAAAGCTCTTAGGAACAATTTGTAAGTATATTTCTAAGAAAGCTTTAATGCTTCCCTACGAACGTAAAACGTTTGAACAACTAAGGCTTGAATCAGTGTCGCCATGGAAAATCAACGCGTGGCTAGACGTTGATTGGAAGGAACTAGAGTTCTACTGAAAGAACCCTAATTCAAAATTCGTTAAGTCAGTTTTTATGCTTCTATTGAGAGCTCCCCACCAAGTTGTCCAGTTATCGAATTTATGTCGGAAAATCAGATAGGTAAAAAAGATATGCTCGATGACCAATTTCTTAGAAACAATAAGACTTTCAAATCTCGAAATTGTGTTCTTTTCATCTATAGGAGTAATCGGTGCAACAAAAATATAAAAGCTTCATATTATCCGGGCTGCTAAGCATTGCACGCCTTTTCTATACAATCTTATACTAAAATAAATATGTAGTATTTCAAAATTACTTACCATCCTGTGATGGGTACGATAAATGATTTTTCTACACTACATAAAACAGGAGAAATTCTAAAAAATCGTACACGTTTCAAAGACGGAGAGCTACGAGCAAATGAATATTATCCCCACTCCAGAATCCACTATTACTATTCAAAAGATGACAAACAAACGCACAACCCAGTGCTAGCTGTCGTCGCAGATTGGAAAAGTGCGTTACAGCACCAGTATTAATCGCTGGCGACAACTGCGCATTGTGTCCGTACCATATGAAAATCGTCCTGTTAAACTTTTAAAACTCACTCTAGAGCTCAGCACCACATTCAATTCATCGCGAAGATGAGCTGGCGCTTTGGGGGAGGTCATGACCACCGTGACCCTCCCCCTGTATACTCGCCTGAGTTAGTGTGGTGCTTATTCAGGACTCATGGATGTGTTATGGCCCAATATACGGAAGATTCTTCCACCAGCCAAGGGCGCATTCTAGCGAAATAATCAGCAATTGCTAAACAATAACTTCGCATGGTATTGTTCTGCAACTGTCGGTTATTTTGCTGATTAGCCCAACAGCTGGCTGCGATGAGCGGCTAGTGAAACAATCGACGATTACGATAATAATTAACCTAGCACGTTAATTATTATGTAAGGTGATTGTTTACTACTAAGCGACTCAGGTGCTGCAACCGGTAGAATAAACGGCAAGGTTGTTGTCGTTTGTTTACATCCGCGTTGCGAGTAAAAGTTTACTTCCGAATATTGGAGCATAAAAGACCAATGACTGGTCTGTCGAGTGCCTGTAATATTCTATTCTTCCAGTGAGCCGTCGCGTTGCATAGTGGTGTCAAGTTTCCGTTCGGTGCGGCGTACATAGTAATTGTTAAGATAGGTCAAGTTTTAGTAAATAAAGATTTATAACGTACACGAAATTCGAGCGTTGTTTTATTCGAAGAAAGTTTTATCGCGGTTAATTATTGGGTTTTATTGATTGATTGCTTTTGGGACACGACAATTTGGCGCAGCCGGTAAAAGTTTAAGTGTTGCTGTAATACAGGTATTGTGTTTGTGGTGTTTTTACTTTTGGGAGTTATGCTTTTTTAGCTGCTCCATTTTTTGTTATTTTTGGGAGTTATGCTTTTTTTAGCTGCTCCATTTTTTATTATTTTTGGGAGTTATGCTTTTTTTAGCTGCTCCATTTTTTCTTAAACAAGGTATACGTTAATTAAATTGGTGCAAAGCCTCATTTGGCTTCGCCATTTATTTAACATTATTTTTTAGCTACTCCATTTACTTTTCAGCCTAAAGTAATTGATTGAGTGATTGAGTTTAAGATAATGCTTCTTTCATGCAGATAAAAAGGCGTAAAAGTTAAAATAAAATAATGTTGTAATGTTGAAAATTTTTAAGGGAATCTATTTTTTAGCTACGTGAGATTTAGAAATTTTTTCAACGTCGTGTCGGCTTAGGCGTTGATGATACGCGCGTCTATTTAACTTATTGCGTTAGTTAGTTGTTTTGCTAGACTAGTTTTTTACGAGAATAATTTTGGGTTCAAGTAACGTATGGTTAGTTATGTTTGTTTGTGATTGTGTACATCTGAGTAAGAACAAATAAAAAATTTTATAGAAAGCGTGTCTGTTCTGTATGTACGAATAATAGCTGAATTCAGAGTAATGAAGTACGGTAGTTATATTATAGTTTTGCATGTTTAAGGTTATATAGAGCATTGGTATTCGATTAATAAAGATTTGAGTTTTGCGAAAAGATTTTTTCTAGAGTGTGTTGTATAAATTTGTCGGAATGAAGCATAAACGTAGTTAGAGAAAAAGTAAATTTCGAAGTTAATGAAATTACCAGATCAAAGTAGATTCGAAATTGATGAAAATATAAGAAATCGGTAAAAGTGGAAAAAATGGCAGATACATTTGAGAAAATCATGGATATGGTGTCCAAATATATTCCCATGTTTTCGGGAGAAAGGACACCAAAGTTGCCAAAGGAGGTATTTCGCTTCCTCAGCTGCAGTAAGGACTTGCACGACAGGCTGGAACCAGCGGAGCAAAGCATTTTGATTAAATGCATAAAGTACCGCTTATCCGATAATGCATATTACCTGATAAGTTCTCAGGAGCCGAAGGACTTCAAGTCTTTGCAGCAAGCGATAAAAACTGCATACTTGCCGAGAAAATCTTTCAGTGAATTGCGGATTGAAATGCTGGCATGTAGACAGAGGCCTGGAGAGGACATCAGGGAGTTTGCAGATCGAATGAAAGAACTGCGCGATCAAATTAAGGAGGCTGTCTCGGCCAAATACCCGGGAGGGGAGAAGGGACTACTAACCGAGTTGGAGGCCGATATTGTAGCTACTTTCAAAGCGGGTGTGATGAGTAGACTCACGCAAGTGTACCTTACAGGGCGTAAATTTCAGTCACTGGAAGAAGTGAGAGAGGAAGCCAGTTATTTTGAAAAGGATGCCAAAAGGCTTCAAGTGAGAGAATTAGGAATATGGCAAGAAAACCGACAGCCGAGCACAGAAAATGCATCAAAAAGATGGGCAACGGGGAAATATAGCAGCGAAAAGCCTAGACAGAATTCGAGACCATTCTTACACAGAACAGGGCCAGTGTCATCAGGAAGATACCAAGCATCTTCGACAAGGAGAACACCTCCCAGATCTATTGAGTGTTTTCAATGCGGACAGCGTGGACACTTTGCGGGAGAGTGCCAACAAGTACCCTCCTGTACTGAATGTCAGGAATATGGACACGAGGAATCCAATTGCCGAATTCATCACGTCAGAGTGGCAAACTGTGCAGCTAGCCTTCAAGATGAACTCCATTCAGGAAGAGAGGGGCTTTATTGCCAATTCTGCCGTACATGGGACCACTACGCGGAGAACTGCCTTAAGAAATATTTAGCAGAGAAAAAAAGTGAAAAATTGAATTCAAGAAGTAAATTTGTGATCACAGTGCCATCTGACATACCGTTAGAAGGTAAGTTTAGACTTCTCATTGACACTGGTTCCACCTGTAGCTTAATCAAGGGCGCTAGAATAAAAAGAGATACAGCTATAAATACACACCAGAAAATAAGAATTGGGGGACTCTTTGGATTTACCAGGAGTTCCACAGGCACCTGTGAGGCGAAGTTGTTCATAGACAACGGTCAGCAAGAATGCAATTTTAACGTCATTGGTGATACCGACTCGACTCCAGCTGATGGTATCCTTGGAATGGATTTCCTCAGTGAAAGAGTTATTATTGACTGTGTAAATAGGAAACTTTGGGTACAAGGTGCTGGAAAAGGCAACGAGGCAAGTGCCTCTGGTAAAAGTGTTGCAGCTTGTGCACGTGTGGGACCCACAGCTTGGCAAAGTAGCAGTCAAGGAAGTCCGTTTCAGGCCAGGATAGAGGAGAATAACATTAAAATAGCGGAAAGCATCGCATCTTGCGCTGATGACCGACACTTCAAAACGAAAAGTCCGGCAAGCAATGCAAAAAAATCTTTA
This sequence comes from Dioctria linearis, assembly GCA_963930735.1. NCBI lineage: Eukaryota > Metazoa > Arthropoda > Insecta > Diptera > Asilidae > Dioctria > Dioctria linearis. Next base: position 118,425,291 of record OZ005740.1, on the reverse strand, counting down.
GGACAGAGAGAGAAAAGTAAACCCATATTGGAGGAGCCATTCGGGGCACAATTATGGGAGAAGACTTTGTCCACAGCTTATGATAGTGCGTTATTTCATAATGTAAGTGTCGACGAATTTAGTGAGGGGAGGAGACAACCGGAACATAAAGGGTACAGTAGAAATAGGCTGGAGGATGACCATGCATTCGTAAGAATCGCCAATGCAACAGCCTATTTTGTAAAAAATCCTGATTCCTCGCACGGGCAAATAGGACCGCGCAAATTTTACAGACGACCTGCATGGAATCATAAGAAAAATTACAGCCGACGGCGATCTCAGTGGATCTTGCCGCAAAAAGGTAAAGTAAAGCTACAAAAATATAGCTTGCAAACGGGTACGATAGCACCGGTGCGAAGTAGGACCGATATGAAGAATATCACGCCTAGCTTGGCCAGTCTATACAAGGTAGGTAACGGTTATGACCCAGGAATCGGGGAGCTTAACCACAGAAATGTCAAAAAAATTCCCTCCAATTTCAGAAGAAATTCGATGAGCGGAGTTTAAAATGAGCCGGAAAATATGGAAAGGATATAAAAAGGTAACCAAGTGGATCCAATGTAAGGTAAATCTATAAAATAAAAGGTACAAAGTTAAGGAAATGTCTTAAGAAAAAAGAGAGAGAGCAATTGAATAATGGAAATTTGAAAATTTTAAATAAATAGGGATTTTAAAAGAGAATGAAATTGAATAAAAATGAAGAAATAGAGATTTTTTTTGAAAAAAATAAATAAGATATGTAAAAGAAAAAGAAATTTGAAAAAGAACCAAGAAAGAAAAAGTTAGAAGAATAAGAAACGTGTGAAGATAATTAATAAAGATTTAAAGTTAGAAATGGAAAGCTAACAATCAGGCACAAGAAAGATAAAAAAAACCCAAAGAGTAATGAAAATAAGGGAAAAGAATATTTTAAAAATGTTGATTAATAAACGAAGAGATTTTTAAAGATAAGAGTCAAGAAAAAATTGAAAAGTTAAAAGGAATAAGAGATTTAAGGAGAAGTTTAAAAAAAAATATATATAATAAGAGTTAAAAAAAAAATGCTAAATTGAACAAGAGTTATAAGAAAAGATTTAAAACATATATTATAGTATATAGTAGAAAAGAGAAAAATAAAAGTGGTTGCCAAAGCTTAAATAACTATAGGTAAAATCGTCAAATCTACATATTCAACGCTTCCAGAGCATAGGCGGTAGCAGAACGAGAGGATCAATGAAAGAATATATCAACCATAGTAGATACGGGACGAGTAAATATAGGGGATCAACATTACTGCAGCTCAGGGTATGAGCGAAGAACGAGAAATTAGTAATATGCAGCTGATAAGGATATGTACGCTGGTGTCTTTGAGCTTCGGATAGTTACATCCACGGAAAATTTACGCTCGGAACATGAGTGAAATAATCATTTGAACATGAACAAGATATATACTATTCTTGTAACAGTGAAGTCCACATATATTATCTCCATAGATACCGAATTTGGAGCAGCAGTGAAAAAGTCCCAAAATATAGCTACATCTTAGATAAACTTTTAATGGAAAGCTATAATCAGGAAACCTGACGGAACTCTGAGAGCATAATTTAATACTGAGAGGTCTGTAATATATATATACCTACTAATCTACAGCCTGAGATATAAAAAAAAAAACAAATCTTTAAGTACACGTGGACTCTCAATATAATTGAGAGAACTCCATCGTACTTAAAATATAATTTTTTTTGAAAAAAACCATTTTGATGAGTCCGTCCTACCACCGACCCTCAGAGCAACGATTTCCATTGAGATGTTTCTTGAAATGATGATCACATCTTAAAACCTACAAACTGATGTAATGGTTTCCTGAAATGCAATGTAGATGAAATTACTCTTACCAAATAATTAATGGGATAAAGTAGCATTTCACCGTAAAATCTTATTTGAAATTTAAAGGAGATCAAGTGCCAGCAGCATTATCAGAAAGAGTGTACCGTTTGAAACGTTAGAAAAGTGAAAAGTGCGAGCGTTCATCGGAAAACCATCAAAAGGGTCAATAAATCAGAGGTTATCCAAGCTAGCAGAGGCCAGTATATAGTCATCATGTCAAGAATACCAAACCTGCAAACAGTAAATTTACCCTCGTCGGAAAGCAGATGGTGCAATTAGAGTAGCCATAGTATTGTAATTAGAGAAGTTTTGGGCACCCGTAGAAAGTATACTCTTAGATAGAATTTTTGTGTAAGTAATTTTGTTATATATAAGTGCTATAAACACTTGTAAAAAGAAAACTTGTAATTTTTGTTATTTTTGTTATTAGACAGACAATAAATACGTTGTATTTTTTAAAATGCATGTGAATTAATTAGGAATATTTGCTTTAATCATGTAAATTTAGTTAAATAAATAAAAGAGATCAATAGATTGCAGCATAATATAAGAGAAAATTATTGATTATAGCATTGGAAAGATACATAGTTTTTGGGAAAATATGTTAGTTGTGAAAGAAAAATTTCATAAAGTAAAGATATGCATGAAGAAAAAAAAATGTGTTAATTGTTAAAGAATAAATGTCATAAATTAGAGATAAGCATGAAGACAAAGAAAAAAAATATATAAGGATATATATAAGGAAATAAATATATGTCAAAAAGAGTTAAACAGATAAACTATAAAATTATTAGTGAAAATAAATACGTGTAATCAAAAGGAAAAGTTAGCATGAAGGTGGTAATAAAAAAAAAACAATGCAAAATGATAAAAATGTAAGAAAATATAAATTAGAATATTTATATTGATATGTAAGAAAAATGTAAAACAATCTGAACCGAACGGAGACCAAAAATATTTTCAATTTTTGAGACTATTGCACTCTCCAGATCTAGTTCCCTGCGGAAACTAGTTTTTCTAAGGGGGGAGGGATGTTATGGCCCAATATACGGAAGATTCTTCCACCAGCCAAGGGCGCATTCTAGCGAAATAATCAGCAATTGCTAAACAATAACTTCGCATGGTATTGTTCTGCAACTGTCGGTTATTTTGCTGATTAGCCCAACAGCTGGCTGCGATGAGCGGCTAGTGAAACAATCGACGATTACGATAATAATTAACCTAGCACGTTAATTATTATGTAAGGTGATTGTTTACTACTAAGCGACTCAGGTGCTGCAACCGGTAGAATAAACGGCAAGGTTGTTGTCGTTTGTTTACATCCGCGTTGCGAGTAAAAGTTTACTTCCGAATATTGGAGCTTAAAAGACCAATGACTGGTCTGTCGAGTGCCTGTAATATTCTATTCTTCCAGTGAGCCGTCGCGTTGCATAGTTTCCGTTCGGTGCGGCGTACATAGTAATTGTTAAGATAGGTCAAGTTTTAGTAAATAAAGATTTATAACGTGCACGAAATTCGAGCGTTGTTTTATTCGAAGAAAGTTTTATCGCGGTTAATTATTGGGTTTTATTGATTGACTGCTTTTGGGACACGACAGATGCATCAAATACCTATCCTATCCTAAAGGTCTATCCATGAAAATTATGTGAGTTAATTTATAGCAAATATTTTATTAAATTTTATTCCTCTTTCACAGTTTGTCTTAAAAGAGTTACGTTATGGCTAATCCTGTCGAATGCCTTACTAAAGTCAGTATATATACAGTCAACTTGTTTTCCTTCCTCGAAGGCAGACAAACAGTGTTTAGAGAACTCTAACAGGTTGGTAGTTGTCGACTTACCCCTAGCAAAACCATGCTGGTACCTATAAACGGCTTAGAGTGTATCACAAACAATAGCCTAAACCATTTGAGGAATAGCTGACAGATTGGCAACAGGTCTATAATTAGTTAAGTCATTTCTGTTCCCCTTCCTTTTTATGATGTGGAAAAATTAGAGAGTGTTTCCATAACGTAGAAAAGACGTCACATTGATAGGACAATTTAAACAAGTGACATAAGATGGGGATCAGTGGAATACCGCAATTTCTTCAATAAAGAAGATGGAATGCAATCTGGACCAGGCAAAAAGCTATCCGCCGATTTCGAGATTGTGGCACCGTCAAAAACAAGATCCTTCAATTCAAAAGAGGTAGAAGGAAGCATCGGCAATTACTCACTTCTAAAACAAATATCACAATTGGAATCACTAAAAGCAGATTTTAAAAAATCAGCAAACAAATTGGCAATGATTTTAGAGTCAGCACTCTCAGCATCACCAAAGGATAAGGATGAGGGGAATCCATCAGACAACTTATACGCGGCCTCAGAAGCAGCCATAAGCCGCCCGCAATGATATGAGTAATCCAGATAGTCCTCGTCGATCCTTGAAAATCAAAATCTCTTCCACGCTTTAGATTTCAAATTCTTAAAATGGTGTATTGAAGCATTAAGCCATGGCTGATTAAGACTTTTAGTCCTAGATAAAGAATTTGGTACATTCTGCAAAAAAAAACAGAGTAAAATATAGTTATAAAAGAACTTAACGGCATTATCGATATCTTTTTCATTGAGTAAATTACTACAGTCATGGTTAGAGAGCGAATATTCAATTCTGGAAAGCCGTAGTATCCGAAGAAAACACCAAGTCAAAGAATGTATACGAGTCATTCGAAATGCCACTGCACTGGAAGATACCTGCGGAAACGATACCGTTAATGAAACGGGGAAAGTATTAAGGAGCAGAAATATAAGCTGGCTCAAAACCCTCAGCATCGTAGTCGCATTGCCACTTAATGGTGGGCATATTAAGTCGCCGAAAACCAGAAGATCTTCAGAGGGCAGCATAGTGTCAGTAATCCTATCGATACATGAAGCCAACGAATCGTAAATAGAGAGAGGCGAACCTGCAGGAAAGTACCCGGTGGCAACAAATATATTCTTAAGTCGCAGCTCCAGAACCACCACCAAAAGTTCAAGATCATTCACCGCGTCCAAATCAACCCATGATCACGGAATGCCTTCCTGAACCGCACACAAAACACCCCCACCGACAGGAGCATCCAGCAGGTCCAAATGAAATTCTGAAATTCGGAACCGAAAAGCAACAATCCTTCCACACAGCCATGTCTCGGACAAGCAAACCACGTTAAAGCTAGCACCCGCAGATGACACAAACAGCTGGGTAGTCTTAGATCGTAGTCCAGATACGTTCGCGTAGTAGAGCTAAACATCCCAGAAAACTTTTTGACGATGAAACTGCCTTAGTTCGAGCTCTAGGTACGAATTCTCGTACAATCGAGCTAGGAGGCCAAGTATGCGAAGACATCACAACTACGAAAGAATCCTCAGGAATCAGAACCCTAAATGATTCGGAAAGGGTACGTTCATAAGCACCGTTTGCCGAGTTAATTCTCCGACAAGAGATCTCATTCCGTTGAATGCCCAAATTCGGCGATATATGACAAATGATGTCTTCCTTAGTAGTCTCCGGATGCACTCTAGAAAAGAAAATACTCTTCGTTAACCTTGCAGGTCTCAGGGCAATAACTCCAACAGGAATCGCGATAATAGCCTCAGCAGCCGCAACAGAGAAGGCACCGCCGCTTTCAACACTAGACCCAGCCACAGTATTGGAATCCTCCCAAATAGGCTAATCATGACCGTTTTCCCTACATCGTGCCGAGCTCTGATCCACATGAACGGGAGCCATAGGGGGATGCGTGCGAACCTTTCTACGCCATTGTCGAGAATGCTTAACAGCATTACTAATATGAGGAGATCCAATACATGGAGCAGGTTTAGCTACCTTGTCAAGTAATCGTTCATTACAGGATTGCGACTCCACATATACATCATCAGCGACAGGATCAGGAACAGCCATCAAACCCTCCACAACACGAAGACCCGTCACTCCGGCGCCAACTTGCGACCCCTCCAGGCCAGCGTCAACAGTAGGAGCCCGAACACTAACCAAAAGTCTGACATCAGATTCAACCAACCCAAGCAGCTTCGAGTTATTATTAACAGCCATCAACCACGAGACCATATCATTTCTGAATGACCCAATGCTTCGTCTGATGTACTCATAGATTGGAAGAACAGGATTAGAATTGGAAGAATAAGATGGCCCAGAACCATCCAAAATACCATGTACATCTTCAATGGAATTATAAATGGTACTCAATTGCATGGAGAGCTCATGAGATCTGCTCAGTATCAAGTCATGGCCAGCGCTGAGTTTCATTACAAGGGAAGTAAGATTCTCCATTTTTGGGTTAAAAACTCCAAAATCAACCGACAGAGCGTAAAGGCCAGACAGATTAGCCGTAATGGCTTTCATTCCATCCGCAACATGACTCTGTTCAGCAGTAATGCTGTCAGCCATACCGTTCATCAATCTAAGAACAAGCACGGCGTAATATTTGAACACTCCGTACACGTTTAGTTCACTGAAAAAGAAGATTTAAGAGTCCGTTTTAAGCAGGAGGAGTGAAAAGAATTACCACAAATGCCATCACATACGATGGCGTTGTCGATGATCCCAATTGAGCAAACCTTGCAGATACTCATTATTATAGCAAATCAAGTATGGAAGTCAGAAAGTTGGGAAAAAAAAGCTGATCTTGATTAACTATATTCAATATGAAACAATCTCGTCATGTAAAAGCACTCTGAATCTGCGTGTAGATCAAAGCTCAATAAAATATGATTTGAGTCACTGAAGAACTTAAGCAAGAATGTGCACTTGTTTAGACCATCTCTGAACTCCAACCAAGTGTAAGCAATTCCAAGGGTTTGTGACTGTGACTATAAACTTTAAAAACCTATTTTTGGTAAAAGTCCACACTATAGGTTTGTTTACGTCGAGTATTTCTATCTGATCGTGTCTGTAAAACTTCCAAATTGACAACCACGTGTTGCTTAACCTTAACTAGTATGAGGTATAATTAACCAGATAATATTGAACAAATTATGCATGCAAGAAATAAAAAAATAAATAAAAACAGGGCTGCACTATACTTAAAAACATGCACTACATATGTAGCAAGTTTGTTCAAATTATCACAGCATAAATGACCTTATTGTTATAGACATGGAACACAAGAGCTTGCCATAGACAAAACACATAGATGTGATATAAATTTCACAGCATAAGCACTAGTCGCACAATTTTAATTTATATACATTGTGAATTAGTTATACACATAATTTGAATTAACCACGCTCAGATAACTTCGTCTTTTGAATATATTAAAGGAGGCAAACACGTCCGACTTAAGTGAATCTTCTTCTTCATGATAGGTCTTTCAGATCACAGTGAAGCCAGTATTCTTTGTAAGTCATCTAAATAATAACAATAGGTTTCTTATGAAATTAAAGTTATTGAAAATTATTGTAAATTATTGTAATATGTATAAACTCACAGGCCTTCTGAACGCAGTATGATAATATTAAACTGAATTTTCAAACTCATTGAATAAATAACTAACAAGGAAGCAGCATTAGACACGTATCCAGCTGGATCGAATGCTACTTACCTTAGAAAGATAACTGCTAATGAATTATAAAAAATGAGTAGCTGCAGCAAAGTATAATAGCATCATTTTTTAAGAAATATCGGATATGTCTGAATTAAGTCTTTCCTTACGCTATGTGCATAATGGCACTATAAGAGAGGACTTAGTTGATTTTTCGATCTTCACTTAACTAGTTATTCTAGCATGGAAAGTCTCTGTGAACCTGTAATCACAGGAGAAATCATGGGACAAACTCTTTTAAAATTTATGCAATTGGGATTAAATGTTGTAAAAAATATCCAAAAAAGTATTGGAGAGTTATTTTGGTATTCTATGCAATCTGTGAAAGTTTCATCCAAATCGGAGATGGTCGGGTTGTAAAAAAAAAAGTATTCAGCACTGGGGTGTGCCACATTAAGTGATAAATCCCGCCAATGCGGAACACATTCGCTAGAAATATTTAGCAGGGAAAGGATTAACGTACCAGCAAAGGGTAATTTTATACTCAGGAGTATCTTAGGTTACTGCGAAACCCTGTGGATTGAAAAGCCTGAATCTGTTTTGGAATTCCAGGAAGATTTGCCCAAAATAGCTGAAACTCTTCATATTGTTTCACGTTGGAACGACTATGTAGCTGCAGCAAAGGCAAACTATATGTTTTGAGCAATTTTTACTTGTAACTTTATTATTTACAATTTGTACTTTAATACATACTTAGTAAGTAGTAAGAAAATATAGACGTTTCCACTACGTTTCTAAAATAACTCAGGCCTACAGGTACTATAAGACAAGAGAAAAAAGTCGAGCAAGTTTTTCGATATCATATTTAGAAATACTAAAAAGGTTATGGATGACATGGACATTGATTACCGAACACCGCGAAAACAATCTAACCGCTCAAACTATCCGAACAGTTCTACTGATGAAAAGGAAATTATACTTTCATGTTGGGAAAAATCGGTAAACATCCCTATCTTAGACTTCATAAACACAGATCTAAAAGATCGATTTCATGACGATTCAGTTGAATGTTACTATTTGAACATTTTAGTTCCTATAAATTTTTATCTAGTCTCTAACTTATAGAAGTTAGAAGCCAAAATCAAACAGATTTTTCTGACAAATACTCGACTTTAATGTCGGAAAATAAAGATTTGGTGATGATGAAAGTCATTAATGCAATATGCTTATTAAAGAAAAGTTTAAATTATGATAAATTCAAACAGTATAATAACGCTACAGAAGAATTTAGTGGCTATGACGATCAAAGCTAACCACTTATGAAAGCGTTATTGAAAATTTTGCTAAGCCTACGCCTACCAATATCTGCAGCAAGTTCCCTTCTCAGCTTTAAGAAGACTGAAATCTTGGATGAGAGCACGGATGAATGAAGATCGGTTAACGGGACTTGCTCTACTACATGTTCATTGAGATATAAAAAAAGATATAAATTGATTTTCTAGTTTGAAGTACAGAAAACTAGGCTTTACCGTAAATTCAATAGATTAAAATCAATACCAATGCAAATTCAATTGTTGATCGTAAGTCTACATTGATTAAAAACGTTAAAAAAGTTACAAAGAAATTATGTTTAAAGCATTTTAATGGTACTTCAAATTCAAACGTTCATAGGAAATTCATATTCATAAATTATTTTGTTAAAAATTTTTCAACAAAACTAAACGTTCAAAATTTTAATCAGATACTGTTTTTCTCTGAGGACTATCATGTTTTCATATGCTACTAGAGTATACGAATAAATTCGCTTCACTAGCAAATTAAATTTAAGTAATTAGTCACTGATCAGATGAGCAGTAACTAACTGTGCAACCTAATGCACTCAGCTCAACACTCTTTTCAAACTTGTATTGAATTTAGCACTGATTCACTTTCGCATTGCATTGAGCATACGGGTAAAATAAAAAAAAGTTAAAAAATTACTGTGAAAACAAGTAAGAAAGCTGGAAATGGTCTAAGATCAATTCTTATGATACTGTACAAGATGAATACCCGTACGTAATTTCGTATAGTCAGCCATCTGTGCAACTCTGATTTTTGAAGTGGTTTTTCGCATATATTTCTAGAAAGGTTCGTAAGCCAGTAAATATGGTTATAAGCAATTTCATAGGACTTCATATTCTGAAGAACTTTTCGGTATAATAAATACGTCTAGGACTGATACTATAATACGTAAAAAACTTAAATTTTTATATGGTAACACCAAGAGAGGATTGCCCAATTTAATCCATTTTCTAAGCACAAAATTTCACATCTCTACATTGACGCGTTCTCAGGCAGTGTTCAAATATACAGTGAAAAACGAAATTTTCGTATAGCAATCCTACGACGGAGTGATCGGATTTGTCTCCTTTTCGAACTTAAATGTGTTAGGCACTGTCCAAATATATAGTAAAAAACAACAATTTTCTATGAAAACACGAATGAGTGACCCGATTTGTCTCATTTTCGAACTTAAGCTTACTTTTTTTTTAAGAAGCCCATGTGCTAAATTGCAGTTCCATAAGTGAACACGTCCTCAAGTTATGGTGAGGGGGTACAGACAGACGGACCGACGGGCATTGCAAATTCAAAATAACTTTTAATATTATGCGTGGGTGTCCAACCGACTTTTCTCTACTAGCATTATTTTAGTGCGTTACAAACGGAATGATAGTTATAAATATTTTGTGTGATTCCCCATAAAAATAAATTATTAACAGCTATGAACAACGAAAGTGATTTTTCATCGGGGTAATCATTATACTGATATGGATTATGAAATCAATCAGAGTCAAAGAAAACGCCATATTGAAATTGGTGCGTTTCATCAAGGCGAATCCCTTCATACAAAAACAAAAAACAAAGTAAAAATGAAGCAACTAATCTATTAACCTCGTAAGTCTTCAAGGTGATTCTCCGCTTTAACGAAAACGCTCATCACTGCATCTGAGAGAGCTCGGATATCAATAAACGGGGTGTGGGTCGCTTATTGAGCTTATACTTTCAAAAACCTCCACGCGATGCATCGGCGCATCATACCAACCTTTGCAAACATTCTAAGCCAAGCGGTACTCGATATAACTTACGCAATAAATTCTAAGGTTAGCAACTGGCATGTTTCAGAGGAACCCTTTGTTCAAACCAGTTCAACTCACGCTATAAACAGTTCCTAAAAAGGGGAACATACAAAGTAGTTTAAAAGTTTCTGGCTCAGAAAATAAAACAAATGCAGTAAATTTGATCTAATTGCAATTTAAAATTGGTTCTGAAAATAAAAATTCGATCTAATTACAATTTTCCAAAAAAAACAAAAAATAGTTACCTAATCCAACAAAAGCATGTGTTGTCATGTAGAATACAATGCATGGCAGAAAATACGATAAGATCAAGCAGATCAGCTTGCAACTCTACCATAATTACTAGAACCATCGAACGGGAATTTCTTCTCTACGAGATAATATTTTTGCAAATATAATTTAACTTTACACAACAGCATGGGTTGCTCTAAAAATTCTTGTTGCTATACATTTTGGTTCCTTGTTATGGATATTGTGCAGCTAGTACCGTAAGATCACACCAGCACTGCCAATTCTTGTAACCATGCCCCTCTGCTACTCCATCAGTGGTGTCGTGTGCAAGCAAAGGCTATATAAACCACAAGCTGACTGATCTCGATCTCTTTTTGCACTTGGCATCGCTTGCGATAGGTTGGTTAGGTAAGGGACTAACATTTTATATCAAGCATCGGCTGATATATAACTCTTATTAATAAAACACTTGAACCTGGGCAGTGACTCTCTTAAAGATCATTATTTCGGGTATTGACTGAAGTAATCATTTACTAACATACTTTATTTCGGGCTTTGACTGAAATAAAGATTCTTATTTCGGGTCTTAACTTAAATTAAAATTCTTACTTCGGGTCTTGACTGAAGTTAAGATATCACTTTAAGTCGTGCATTGACTGATTTAAAGAATATTATTTCGGGCTTTGACTGAGGTAATTCTTTTACTAACACACCTTTTTTCGGGTCTTGACTGATATAAAGATTCTTACTTCGGGTCTTGACTGAAGTTAAGATATCACTTTAAGACGGGCATTGACTGATTTAGAGAGTATTATTTCGGGCATTGACTGAGGTAGTTCTTTTACTGACATACACTTTAGTTCGGGCCTTGACTGAAATAAAGAATCTCACTTCGCGTACTGGCTGAAGTTAATATAAGACTTTAACTCGGGTATTGATTGACTTGAAACACATTGTATCTCGAGTCTTGACTGAGATCAAAATTACTAACATTAACATTTTGATTCCTGGTCTAGACGGGAATAAATAAAACAAAGGGTCTTAGCATTAGCTTAAAGCCAATTTATCAATCGCCAAGTATTAGATCGGTGAGTACCAGCCAATTGTAACATTTATTTTACTTACATATCTAATATAATATATTCTAATTTTGGGTGCATATATTACATAACTCATATTTTTACCTTTACTTCATATATGATATTCTAGTCAAATTGTACATTACAATTTTTTAACCAAATAAGTGTGTTTTTCAGTGTGATACAAAATTCTTTGGCCCAAAACTTATATATTGAGTTTATCCATAATTCAACTATTCTTGAAAATCGTTTTATCATAAATCTGTGTCAATAAGTGTTTTTTTCTATTGTGTGTAAATTTCTGACCTAATACATTATCTGATCTTAAAGCTGAATGGCAGAAAATAAAGCTTTCGATCCGAGCTCCCATTTAACTAAGTAGTAGTAGCGTGAGCTTTCGTACAAAGCTTTCGATTTAGTGCCACACGCAGAAGCAAGACTCGCTGTATATGTATGACCTAGCAGGAGTGCAGTATCAACGCTGTATTGACATGGCAAACATTTTTTCTTCTTTATTTTCTCTAGGAAACATGGCTGCCATATTCAAACCGAAGCATATTGTTTTGTTGTTGTTCGGAATTTAATTGAACTGTTTCTGTAATTTTATTATTGCCTTCCATACAGCCTTTGGGATCTTTATGTAACATCCCTTGTCTTCTATGTATGTAATGTATATGCACAATGTATTAACGTGTATTAAATTGGAGGCACTGGAGGCATTGGAGTTCGTAAATGGGCCGAATCGGGCAACTCCTTCGTAATAACTTAATCACTATTCAAAATGGTGCACATACATATATCCATATAGAATGTACCCAATTGATAGCCTTAATTATTTGCCGAATACACCTAGAGCGAAATAAACGGAGTATTTGCATGGATTACAAAATATATTCCCAATCTCAAACAAATATGCAATAAAAAAGTGAAAAGAGAAAAAAATTACAAATAATTATATTCTAAATAAATATCTTTCGTCTCTTTTTAACTAAACCATAAACGAAAAATATTAACAGATATTCTCCCATTTCTCTCAGTGCACTCCTAATCCAATCCAACAACAAAGTTGCACACACAGCTAGCAGCAGACTGGCTGTGCTTATGCTATGACGCGTCGTTAATATACATTATGTACATACGTGCATGATAGATACTCATTTTTAGAGACACATAAGATAAATTTTTTGGCGTTTTTTTTACTGGAGCCTATCGCCATCTCGGAAAGCTTTTGAGAATTAAAATGAATAAGATCCAATTTTATCATTCAATTTTTGTCACGATAGAGGTTTACAAAAGGATTTTTATAAAATAAACTACTTTCGGGAATAATCCAGTTTTTGAGCCACTTAGAATCACCTCAATCTTTATTATCGTGTTAAAATATTCGTTGTAGCAACAAATATTATTCAAGTTACGAGAGTCTCAATTTTAATGTTATGAAAGTAATTATAACATGAAAAGTATTAACAAATTTAAAAAACAGCTCCGCTTGGAAAACCTATGTACGAAAAATAATAAAAATTGGTGTGTACATGAAAAAGTTATACGGGGGAGAGTAAAAGAACACGGTTTTTTGAGGCTTTTGATTTCTTAAAAAAAAAACGCAACATCTTTTTGAACAATCTAAGCCCGGTAGAATTTGAACTGAAGAGTTTCTAATATTTTGCCGAAGGTTTCAAATCAATATCATAAAAAGTGTGGAAAATAAAACGGGGGTAACAAAATGCTTACAAATTTATTCAGCCTTAAAATAACTATTGGAAAATTCTAAAACATAAGTGTTGCAGTTGATTGCACGTTAAAAGAAGTGGACGGTGTTTTTAGTTATAAGAAGGTAGACCTTAATCCATAATTATTAGTGCATTCATTGCAGTCTTCACTAAATTCAAATTTGCGTGTACGTTCTAACTGACAGTACATTTTATGGTCCCTCGAGTGGGATTTAACGTCTAGTGTTCTATTTTCTCAATCTTTTAAACATTTCTGCACTTCAGAAGCTTTTGGGCAACCAAGCAAACTCTGCAATAACATTCGAAAAATTGTTCAACAACTACACAAAAAACTGAAGTAGAAAAACGGACGAAAGGTCTTATTTCTGAGAGATTAACCGCTCTAAATGAATTTATCCAAGCCATGCAGGCCTTGGGAGATAGTGAACTTCAAAAGTATGATTATTTCGCATATGATCAATTTTCGAAGATGGAAAATAAATACTTCATGTTTCGAGGTATTCTTAGGGATGCATTAGATGCATTTGGAACAAAGGTTGCACCAAGTCCAAAAACAGAGAATTAAACTTATTCGTGTTTGAGATTTCCTACTATTACAAATACAAAATTTTCAAGCTTTTATGATTCATGGAGGCCTGCTCACTTCCCTGCGGTACAGAAATTGCATTATTTGAAATGAAGTGTGTCTGGAGAAGCAGAGCACTTGTTGCGTCAATTTTCTATGACCAACTCGAGTTACGACAATGCATGGAAGATACTTCTTGAGAGGTATGATAATAAACGAGTATTAGTAAATGCCCAATTGAAACGACACACGAATCAGCCAAGTCTATCAGAACCTTGCTAGAATGCTCTGAATGTATCTTTGAACTCGAGGCATTACAAGTTTCCACCAAGCAATGGGATGCAATTCTTATCTAAATGTTACAAAGGGCTTTATTCAAATATCCGAAATTCTTAAAAGTTGATATAGGCAATAAATTCAAAGACGTCGCATCAAATCAATTGCGTAACAACTGCCTATTAAAATGCCATAACATGAAAACTTGTACGAATAAGTTTTCATATCAGCGATGTGGAAGGAGGCATCATTCCTTACTTCACAGGAGTAATGCCTTTTTAAAAGTCTCGACCCAATCCAAGCCAAGGGTGCAGCAATTAGAAGCTCAACCTTGCAATTCACCTTCTAAATCCAGTAATTCTCTTCGCACGCTTTACGCAAAAATCAACATACCAAACAAGCATTGCTTGCCACAGCATTGCTAAACGTTCCCTCAAAAAAGGGAAATATGTTTGTATTAAGAGCGTTGATAGATTCAGGCTCGCAAGTTTCATTTATAACCCAAGCCGCAACACGTAAGCTGCAATCCTCCTTTACAAACGTGGAAATTCTTATCACTGGCCTGGAAAAAACTGAAACTACAAATGTTCAAAACCAAACTATATTGAACATTCATCCTGATTCAACTACCAGTAAGGCAACCATGGTTACTGCCCTTATAGTGGAAACAATCAAGGACATTTTATCACCTTCAACCCTTCCAAACAAAGAATGGAGTCATATACATCAACTACCACTTGCCGATCCATTTTTCTTTAAGCCAGGAAAAGTTGACCTGCTTTTAGGAGCAGATGTATATAGTGAAATCCTCTTGGAAGGTTTACAGGAAGGTCCTCCAGAAACACCTGTTGCCCAACACTGTACCCTCGGATGGATACTCTTCGGAGAACTCCAAAATACTTCCACATTTTTAACAGCATCTGCGTTAACAGCGAAATCTCACTACGACGACGACTCTTCATTGGATAAACCAGGGTTGTAAATGAGCGGACTCATTTATCATATCAACTCATCGCTCAACTCAGGATTTGAATCCGCTCAATCATTGAGTCCGCTCAACAGTTGAGCGGTGGTTCATCGCTCGAAATTTGAGTGGACTCACTGGTTGAGCGGACTCAATCGTGAGCGGACTCAGTCTTGAGCGGACTCAATTGTTAGCGGACTCAGTCTTGAGCGGACTCATTGCTTGAATGGACTTGAGCGGACTCACTGCCTGAGCGGACTCATCATTTGAGTTGAGCGGACTCAAATCATATTTTAAATAACATAAAGAGAATCTTATTTAATTAAAATTGAAACTGAAATTTATTATATTTATATTATATATATTATATATTATCTTATATTATATATTATCTATATATATTTATATTTATTATATTTATTATATTATATTTTATTAATTTAGCTTTTGCTAATTTTCTTAGCCAACTTTTCTTCTTCCTCCTTCCTTCCTTATTTAAAATATGATTTGAGTCCGCTCAACTCAAATGATGAGTCCGCTCAGGCAGTGAGTCCGCTCAAGATTTGAGTCCGCTCAAGTCCATTCAAGCAATGAGTCCGCTCAAGACGGAGTCCGCTCACGATTGAGTCCGCTCAAATTTCGAGCGATGAACCACAGCTCAACTGTTGAGCGGACTCAGTGATTGAGCGGACTCACTGCTTGAGTTGAGCGATGAGTTGAGTCAAAATGTGAGTCCTTTACATCCCTGTGATAAACTCCTATGTTAGTTATGGGAAACTAGAGAAGTTAATCCAGGAAGAACGCCGTCTAAGGCAGACCAAGAATGTGAAGAGTTTTACCAAAAAAACTCATGTTCGTAACGCACAAGGCCGTTACGAAGGTCGTCTGCCTTTCACCGCAGAAAGTCCTAGTCTAGGCGATTCTCTCGTGGTATGGCATTACGTAGGTTCTATAGCTTAGAACGGCAGCTAGAACGTAATCCTGAACTATATCAGGAATACAAAGCTTGTAGAAACGAATTCAAGACATTAGGTCACACGACAGTGGCTAGCAAGATAGTCAGTAACCAGCAAAGCTACTATCGTCCTCATCATGCTGTGATCAAAGATAGTACCACTACAAAGGTTCGCGTAGTCCTTGATGCTTCAGCAAAAACGACTAATGGAAAAAGTCTCAACGAACAGCTGGATACGGGTCAATTACTGCAGTCTGAACTCTTCTCCATCATCCTCCGATGGCAAAAGTACAAATTCGCTATATCGGCTGACATAGAAGAAATGTATTGAATGATAAAAGTTCAAGCTCCAGAGCAAAACGATCAAAGAATAGTTTGGAGAAATAATCACAACGAGCCTATTCAAGATTACAAATTAACCACCGTAACCTTTGGCACCAAGCCGGCCCCATATCTCGCAATCAAAACACTCAATCAGCTAGCCTTCGATGAAGCCGACCAATTTACTGAAGCTACAAGAATAGTGTTGCGAGACTTCTATGTTGATGATCTTCTTACGGGATCGGATACAATGAAAGAAGGTTTCACAATACAAGACCAACTTCTCAATCTGCTATCTTCAGGAGGGTTTAATTTGAGAAAATGGGTCAGCAATTCTTCAGAGCTACTATCAAGAATTCCCGAAATATATAGAGAAGTTCAACTACCTTTGCGACTAGAAAACGATGAGTCAGTAAAACCTTTAGGCATTGATTGGTATCCAGGATCTGATTGCTTCACACTACAATACAGAAAGAGACAAGATTGCCTCTCTATAAAACGTTCCGTTCTTTCCGAAATCGTAATGCTGTTTCATCCACTTGGCTGGATATACCCAATTGTTATTACTCCTAAGATCTTGATGCAAGCTTTATGACTTTCAGGATGTTCATGGGATGAACTAATACCGGCATCCATTGACCAGCAAAGGCGCGAATTCAAAACATAATTACATCATATTAGTAACATCAAGATACCGCGTAACTTACATACCACAAAAAATTTATCCACCTGTCAAGTACATGGTTTTTCTGATGCTTCTAATCAAGTGTATTCTGCTGCTGTCTATATTAGAGTTGCTGATGAGGAAGGAATTGTTCAAGTCAATTTACTTATGGCAAAGTCAAAGGTGGCGCCTGTCAAATCCGTCTCCCTTCCACGTTTTGAATTGTGCGGTGCGGTTTTGCTAGTACGACTCATAAATCGCGTCAAAATAGATCTACAATTTAGCCAAGTTCCTATATTTGCATGGATAGACTCCTTTGCAATCACCCAAACAAGTATAAAACTTACGTGGCTAATAGAATCTCCGAAATTCAAGGTTTAATCGACATTAAAGCTTGGCAACATGTAAGGTCTGTTGACAATCCAGCCGACTGTAATTCCAGAGGAGTTAAGTCTTCATCATTGATTGATCATCAATTATGGTGGCATGGACTTCATTGGCTGCAAGCTAGTGAAGAAAGTTGGCCTAAATCGAAACCAATTCTATCTAACCAGACTGAGGCTGAACAAAGACGATCAACTCATCTTACAACAACCCAGTCAAACACCAATGCCTTGTTTGAGAGAATCTCAAGTTTTACCAAACTACAACTCATAGTTGCATATTGCATCAGGTTCATTCAGAAATGCAGGAATGCATGTATTAAATTAACTAAACAGGAACAAATGGACCCAAAGATGCTTAGCCCAATAGAAATATCTCAAGCAAAAATTCAATTCATTAAATTAGCACTGAACAACAAACCGGGTTAGATTATACTGGCCTTTTCAATTTAAAGGTTTCCAAATTTAAAACTAATCACCACCAAATCCATTCATATAGAAGCTGTATCCGATCTATCCACGGCTGCCTTTATAGCAGCGTTCCGACGGGTTTCCAGTCGAAGAGGACTTATCACATACATCTTTTCAGACTGCGGCTCTAATTTCGTTGGAGCTGATAAGGTCTTACAAAAGGAACTCAGAGCAGCTACACTGCAAGCTAATAAGTAGATGGCAGAAACGCTAGCCCAAAACGGCGTATGTTGGCATTTTAACCCGCCTTCCGCACCTCATTTTGGAGGATTGTAGGAGGCCGGAGTAAAATTAATAAAATTCCATTTAAAGCGAATTTTAGGAAATTCCTCGCTGACATTTGAAAAATTCGCTACTATATTGACATAAATTGAAGCCTGCCTTAATTCTAGGCCTCTGTGTCCTATCACAGAAGATTCACACGATCTCAATATTCTAACTCCGGGGCATTTTTTAATCGGTTCCTCCTTATTACTACCACCTAAACCTGTGATTGAAAACAATGTTTTATCTCTCACAAGTTGGAATCATCTTCAACTATTGCAACAGCAATTTTGGCTCAAATGGTCCAACGATTATTTAAATTCTCTACAAAATCGACCCAAATGGCAGACTCCAATCTCAAATCCGAAAATAGGAGATTTAGTCATAATCAAGGAGCCGAATTTGGTAGCATGCCGCTGGCTATTAGGTAAGATAATTGAAGTTCATCCAGGTGCTGACATATATGTGCGCGTAGTCAGTATAAAAACAAAAAATGGAGTAGTAAAAAGAACAATAGCAAAAATATGTATCAAGCCGATACAAAAAAGTAAATTGCATCAATATGGAAAAAATAAATTTTTTTTTTATATTAAAAAAAAAAAATACTAAATAAAAAAGACGTCTATTCATCACATAACATATAGCAGAAAATCGCCCATCCCTTTAAAGTTGCATGAAATTATTATTATTCATAAATTCATATAAAGGTACAACAAGAGATACATATCTTATACTAGTACCAATAGAAATAATTTAAGAAAAAATTTTCTGGAAAGTTCAGAGAGACTAAAAGTTAATATAAATGAAAATCAGCAAGAGTATACGCTAAGTCAACATCCAGCAGATTACTTAGAACTAATTACAAAAAAAAAGAAAATGAAATTAAATAAAATGAAATTAAGGTCTACTTAAGCATAACTTCATGTGGACTCAATCGATGAAAAAATAGGAAATAAGAGTTAAACAACATAAGATATAAGATGCCTCTTAAACGCACTGAGAGTACCTGCGCGCTGAACACTACATGGAAGAGCGTTCCACAATCGAAACGTCTGGACAAAGTAGGAACCCTCCAAGATAGATGTACGGTAGCCTTGAATCTAAAGGTTGCGACCTCTCCGAGACTGTAGAAAATTAATATGTTCTGCTAGATAACTAGGTGCATCGTTGTGAATAATTTTAAACAAGAAAATTAAATTAATTCGTTTAACATGAGTTTCGAGAGAGCAGCCTACTAGTTTATTTCTAAAATGTGTAATGTGGTCATATCTGCGTAGGCCATAAATGAATCTTATGCAGTCATTGAATGCCACATCTAGTTTTCTGCGGCAAACAGAGTCCACACGACTGAAGACTAGTTGTCCACTAGAGAAATACTGTAGGAGGAGAGTTTTTATTAGCTTTAGACGCATACTAACACTTAGAATGCTGGCAAATAACCACAGGCGACGTAAGTCAAAGTAAATTTTAGCCAAACAAGCATTAATGTGGTCACAACATTTCATATGAACATTAAGGACAATTCCAAGATTTGTACCTTGTCGACAAATGGCAAGATGTTCCCACCTAACCAGACAGAGGGAAGAGACAGTTGATCTTTGAAGCCCAATGCCATGCACTGTGACTTTCCCGCATTTAGCTTTAATTTATTCGATATGGACCATTGCAAAATCCTATCCAAATCTCTGTTAATTGGCTCTACACAATCTTCCATAAGCCCAACTGGTCGACTCAGGTAGATCTGCACATCATCTGCATACATATGTATACGTATATCTTGTAAAACCTTCAGAAGATCATTTATGAAGAGACTAAACAGTAGGGGACCAAGGGCAGATCCCTGGGGTACACCACAAACTAGTGGAAGTAAATCAGACGATATGTCATTATCAAGTACAACCCTCTGAAACCGATTAGAGAGGAAGTTAAAAATCAACCGCAGAGCAGGTGAAGAGAAATTGAAATTATTTAAGAGCTTACACAAAAGTTTGCTATGGTCGACACTATCAAACGCCTTAGAAAAATCAAGTAAAGTTAGGATGCAAATCTCACCACTGTCCAAGGCTATTCGGATATCAGTATTTACTTTAAGTAAGGCTGTGTCACACCCATGACCAGATCGGAAGCCCGATTGCCACTCACAGATTAAGTTGTTAATCTTTAGATAATCCTGCATTTCCCAGTACATTAAATTCTCAAGCACCTTAGCTGGAAAACACAATAAACTTATGGGTGGGAAATCACTGGGGGTCTCCGGGGAAGACTTCTTTGGAATGGGAAGCACGTTAGCAGTTTTCCATAATCCAGGGAATAAAGATGTAGTCTGACAGTGATTAAAAATTAGCTGAGGAGGACTCAGAATAAAAGGTAGTATGAGTTTCAGAAACTTAGGAGTGATTAGATCTGGACCCACGGCATTTGATTTGATAGAGCAAATTGCTCTGATTATCTCATCCACTTATATACACCTGAAACTAAAGCTGGAAGCGGTAGAGCTACCACCAACTAGAGTAAGAGAATCCCTGCTATTGTGTGTATGACTAGGAGTATATGATTGGTAATTCACAAAGTGCTCATTAAGAACCGAGGGGTCCATGTCACACTTCTTCACCGAATCTCTATAAACTCCGGCCTGACGTAAGTTCTGCCACAGTTTTTTGGGCGGCAGTTAGTACTGAACTTATCAGCATAAAATATTCGTTTAGAATAATGAATTTTGCTGGTTATCCGATTCCTTAATGTTTTATATAACCTATGACTGTATTCGGTTTTAAGACGCCGATATTGCCAGTAAATAAATTCACGTTCTGCGATCATAGAGCGGATTTCAGTAGTCATCCATGGGCAAGTGTTGGGCTTAATTATTTTTATCTTAACTGGGACATATTAATTGAATAAATAATTTGTTAGTGTAGTAAAGCAGTTCATTTTGTCATCAATCGAGCTTAATTGCTCTATTAAATCCCATGGCGTAACAGAGCACTCCTCGAATAGCGCTTCGGAGTTAATATGATTATAGTCACGAAATGAAAAAGTCCTTTTAGGATCAAATAGATCTAGCTCCAAATCATAACATAAGAATAGAATCTCATGATCCAGAAAACTAGGTGGTGTTAACTGATTGTTAAATAAGACACTAGAGTGGTCACTAACTAAGAATAGATCTAATTGTGATGGATTTGATGTGCGAAAATAGGTTGGTATTGAATTTACTAGTCTAAGGTTTGCAGATTGCATATCAAATACAAATGAGTCAGCAATGCTATTCACGATTTCCAGGTCAACATTAAAGTCACCTCCTACAATTACATGCTCATAACGTTGAGTAATCGAGCATAATGTATTTATAAAATCAACGAAATTTCAAGCGTTATAAGTTTTAGGTGGGCAATAAACAGCACATAGAACGCACTTTTGCCTGCCAATGTCCACTTCAATACAAATAAAATCTAGTACCCCAGAATTGGAGTAAGCAATAACTCTAGCCTTTAGCTTGTTAGTAATGTAAATGGCAGCCCCACCTCCTGGGCGATCGCAGCGGTCACCCCTGAATAAGTTATAGCCATAAAACGAGACTAAAGATGAAGGTATTTCGGGATGCAGCCACGATTCACTTACAAGGATCGCATGTAAATTGGACACTGAAAACATGAGTTTCAACTCATCAATTTTCCCACGAATACTACGAGCATTGATGTGACAAACATTAAAACCTTTGTAGTGATTACAAAATATCTTCAGTAAGGCTCCTAACTTGTCAAGAGGATCAAAGTTATCCAAGATTCATGAGACCTGTGTCGACAAACAGTGCGAAATGAGAGGCAAATCGATGCTAATTTAGGTTTACGATAGATAATGAATAAAAAGGTCCACATGCAGCATACGCTCAACAAAACTTTACAAGCAATCGAGTCCATGATATGCATTTAAAGGTAGTAATTACTAAATTCAATACAACACACTGCTGTCAAATGAAGAGCAAAAAAGAAATGCAAACAAAAACCTAAAAATGAAAATAAAAAAATAACAAAAAAAGAAAATACAAAAAAAATAGATTCCAACTGAATATGTTAAATTTGAATGTTTATAAACTAGACATATATTTCTATGATACTTGTTCCGCCTAAGCATCGCAAATGCTAGTTACAGGAATAGATTTCTCCGCTAATAACTGATCAGCATTAATAATGAAATTGTACTTATCATCGGCTTTCCACTTAACATGAACATGCCCATTACGAGTCATCACTGACTGAAGTTTTTTCTCTCGTCGCAGATGTAGTGCAGTGCGAAGTAATAGGGACTTTGCCTGTGTGAGGCTCTCGTTGACATACACAACACTCTCAGACACATAACCAATGCTATTGAGCTTCAGCGGCTTTCCATATTTTTTCAGTGCAGAAAAGAATAATTTTTGCTCTGCGATGCAGGAAAATCGCGCTATAATGGGGTACTCTTTAGAGTTGGTTGCCTTTTTTGATAGTTGCCTACTCGGAGGCTTGATTCGAAAAGCATCAGTGTATTGGGACAAATCATGCTTAATCAATTTAGCGATACTTTTCACGATTTCCAGGGGATTCTCTTCATCTATCTGAGGGACTCCTCTAATAACAATATCACAGAGCCTCGCCCGCCGCTGAAAGTCTTCACATTCTCTAGTCAATACATCGTTCTTGCACTTGAGATCTTTCAGTTCTGATACACACATACTTCGAACAGCATCTTGACCAGTTTTAAGCTCATCAATTAGATTCTCACAAGCCGTTAAACGAAAACTAAAGTTATTCATGGCATCATCAATCATCAGCAATCATGTCCCGTTATGTGCAAATTAAAATATTCATTCCCAAGCAAACCATTTTCAACCGAAACCGTTACATTCAAAATATAAAATTGTGTTTCTATAACAAACGCCTCAAATAACAAAGAGATTCAAATTGCACTTTTCAAACAAATGCAAGTATACCGTTATATTTCAAACACACTAGTCACTTCGGTGCAAGAAATTTATTCAGTTTGTTTTTTTTTATTTTTTTACCGTTATATTTTGTACGAAGTCTTGAACTGCAGCCCATGAGTGCAGGCAAGAACTAAACAAAAAGACCCGCTATGTTGGAATAAATGGAATTGCGAAATTAGATCAAGTATCAGTGGAAGTCAAGCATTCGACATGGATACACCGATACTTAACAGTAAAAACGACTTGCCCATCACCCCAGGACGAACCTGGGAGAAGGAGCTTGAGGAAGCTTGGAACCTGGAAAAGGAGCTGATACAGGGGCACTCTTCTCCCGAGCACAATTCGGAAGAAAACTCCACGGATGAGGATTGGGATCTGGACGAGAAAACCGCCAGGCTACCGCCATCTCCTCAACGAACTACAGACGAAGACCAGGAGGAAATTCGTATATTAACGGAGGAACTGGCAAACTGACGCTGCAACGCTCAAGTATGTTGGAGGTTAGCCAAAGCTTCAACAAAATTACTTTAAACAGTAGGCCAGCGTCAATTATAATAATTGAGGATTCACCTTCTGCTTCTCGGAAGGCTGAGAAGACATCACCTGAAATAACAGGGAAAAACCAAAATTCAACGTCGGAACCCTTCAACCGCGCGTTGGACCCAACTAAAGACATCTGTTTAAATGGTCAGTAGGCTGAGACGAAACCACCAAAATTAGATGACACCAACCAATTATCAACCAATATTCAACAGGATAGCTATTCAAACGGTCAATCGACGGCTATAAAAATAAATATTCTAAGTGGCCAATCAATACTGCCAATAATCCTTCCTGATGATGATCTCCTCATCACTATTGTGGATTATCGGACAGGAATTAAATTGGATTGATTACCCAGTATCGATGCCGGCTTTAAGATGATCCAAAAAGAGAAACTGGTATTTTTCTACCAACGACGCGACGGTACAAAAATTAATGTAAGGCTTTTGGCCTTTTGGACTTATTAAAATAATTAGATTAACAATTGAGATTTTCTGATTCTTTAGCATCATTGGTTGTTTATTCATTCAAAGTATTCTGTTACTGTTCTTATTCACTTGCTTCAAGGGTGTCGGTCTTCTTCAATTCGTCTGAAAACTAATTTCTTGAAAGACATTTGTTGCCTTTCAACGGGGCAGTACGATCAAACCAGTTCAACTCACGCTATAAACAATTCCTAAAAAGGGGAACATATAAAGGAGTTTAAAAGTTTTTGGTTCTGAAAATAAAACAAATGCAGTAAATTTGATCAAATTGCAGTTTAAAATTGGTTCTGAAAATAAATTTTCAATCTAATTACAATTTTCAAAAAAAAAAAAAAACAATAGTTGCAAAATCTAACAAAGTCATGTGTTGTCATGTAGAATACAATGCATTGCAGAAAATACGGTAAGATCAAGCAGATCAATTTGCAACTCTACCATCATTACAAATACCATCGAAGGGGAATTTCCTCTCTACGTGATAGAGATAACATTTTTTGCAAATATAATTTAACATAACACAGCAACATGGGTTGCTCTAAAAATTCTTGCTGCTATACATTTTGGTTCGTTGCTATGGATATTTTGCAGCTGGTACTGTAAGATCACAGCTTCACTGCCAATTCTTGTAATCATGCCACTCTGCTACTCCATCAGTGGTGTCGTGTGCAAGTAAAGGCTATATAAATGACAAGCTGACTGATCCCGATCTCTTTTTACACTTGGCATCGCTTGCGATAAGTTGGTTAGGTAAGGGACTAACATTTTATATCAAGCATCGACTTATATATAACTTTAATAAAACACTTTAATCTGGGCAGTGACTCTCTTAAGAGCATTATTTCGGGTATTGACTGAAGTAATCATTTACTAACATACTTTATTTTGGGCTTTGACCGAAATAAAGTTTCTTATTTCGGGTCTTGACTGAAATAAAGATTCTTACTTCGGGTCTTGACTGAAGTTAAGATATCACTTTAAGACGGGCATTGACTGATTTAGAGAGTATTATTTCGGGCATTGACTGAGGTAATTCTTTTACTGACACACACTTTAGTTCGGGCCTTGACTGAAATGAAGAATCTCACTTCACCTACTGACTGAAGTTAATATAAGACTTTAATTCGGGTATTGACTGACTTGAAGCACATTGTATCTCGAGTCTTGACTGAGATCAAAATTACTAAAATTAACACTTTATTCCTGGTCTAGACGGGAATAACGAATTTTTCTAATTAAAGATTAAAACAAAGGGTCTTAACATTAGCTTAAAGTCAATTTCTCAAGTGCCATGTATTAGATCGGAGAGTACCAGACACTTGTAACATTTATTTTACTTACATATCTAATTTAATATATTCTAATTTTTGGTGCATATATTACATAACTCATATTTTTATCTTTACTCCATATATCATATTCTAGTCACATTGTACATTACAATTTTTAACCAAATAAGTGTGTTTTTCAGTGTGTTACAAAATTCTCTGACCCAAAACTTATATATTCAGTTTATCCCTAATTCAACTATTCTTGAAAATCGTTTATCATAAATCTGTGTCAGTAAGTGTTTTTTTATTGTGTGTTGATGTAATACATTATCAGATCTTAATATAATTAGTGGGAAATTCTAAAACATAAGTGTGTCAGTTTATTGAACGTTTAAAGAAGTGGACAGTGCTTTTAGTTATAAGAAGGGTAGACCACTGATCTTAATCCATAATTATCAGTGCATTAATTGCAGTATTCACTAAATTCAAATTTGCGTGTACGTTCTAACTACGGACAGTACACCTTGAATGTCAGTTTACAGACAAATATGATGTGGTGCCCTCATAGTTATTTTGAGAACTGAAGCAAAGGGCGCTAAATCGAAATGTCTTCTTGTGGAACAACCAGCTTACAAAACTCAGGGCAAAGGTACGCAGGCGATATAACGAAGTGAAAAGTACATCGGACTGGGATGAATACAAGCAAGTCCTAACCAGATCGTATTATTGAAACACCTGTCTGTGCTATAAACCACAAGACCTTCGCTAGAACAGGAAAAGAAACTGCGGAGTTTCTTGCACAGAAATATTTTCCAGGATCTGTAGTTAATGGAGTTGAACCGGCTACAACAGTCCTTACCCTGCAGACGACTATCGTCCCAGGAGAAAGGACTGGCGCGCCACTGCCAGGATCAGTTTGCCTACCAAAAAGGTAAATCAACACACCTAGCTTTACTAAACCTGACACATGGTATAGAAAAAGCCATAGACAACAGAGAAATTGCCCTTTGCTCCTGGTTAATCTCTAATCAACATCAACATCTTCATATGATGATCAACTTGTCTGTACAGGAATGGGATAAGTGAATATCCAACACTAGTATCAATTCTGTATTTTAAAATAACCTAGTTAAAGTCATGATGTTTACTTTATCTCTTGTCCAGTTTTTCATACAGTAATCTGTTTCCTATGTTTTATTGAAAATAATACAAATTTATTACTTCTGTCAAAACAGTTTCAAGTTGAGGAGCTATTATAATTTAAAGGACTCGGCTTCAAGTAGCTAATAGTAACTTATACAAACTTAATCACGCGACTTTTATTAACATAGTAAACGACCATTCCCAAGTCCTATTAAACAGCTCCTTTCTGTACATTGAACGCGCATTTGATAACACCTCTATTAAGTCAATAATGTCTGCATTAATTAGACATAGAGTGGATACAAAACACAATAGATGCATTAAGGCAATACTTTGCAACATTATAGTTAGGACGTAGCTGTTTGAAGAGGCACTGGAGGCTCACAACACCAGAGGGTGCCCGCAAGGCCCAAGGGGGAATACTATTTCCACTGCTATGGTCCATGGTAGTTGACGACCTGTTAAATCAACTAAACAACCAAAGTATTGTCTCGCAAGATTACGCTGATGATCTTGTTGTCATTATCAAAGGCAGATATGAGCGCCTCCTTTGTGGAAAGTGTTCAAGACTGGTGGACTGTACAGGATCGAGCGGTCAGCACCGGAAAAATAAAAATTATACCCTTTACCAGAAGAAGGATATTGAGGAATTTAAGAAGCCCGACCTTCTTTGATACAGAGGTCCCTATGTCCAAAGATGCTAAATATCTTTGAATAACCCTGCATGATAAGCTCAATTGGAACTAAAATATTGTTACAATATTCCTAAAACGGTTAAGAATACACCTAAGCAACAAATTATAAAATAAATAAAACGCCACAACATAAACACAGAAAGAGGACCCAGCACCAATCTGGACTTACATACCTAGCAAATAACCAAAATCTAAAATCCCACCACGATAGTTGAATTTGTGGCTGATTCCTTCCCCGGCCAGCATATATCTAAAATCAGAAGATTTAAAATTAGTAAATGTGAATTTGGATAAATACATAATTTAAATCTGTGAAGAAAAACGACCGCACTCCTTGCAAAGTAATTTCTAATTTCCCCTCCATGAAAATACGGATTTAGTTGGAAAAAAAGAAGAAGTCTCGCTCTTGCAATTTCGGCAATGATCGATAGAAAAGTGAATTTTAATTTTGAAGTTTTTGATTTGTTATATTTAAACAAAAAGGCATATTATTGTAATAAATGATGTTTATTGTTAAATGAAATCGCGGATTTGAGCTAAGTTTAATCCTGCCCGCCTATCTTTTATTGGCTTTAGGTTTTCAGAACTGCCGGAGATGAGTAAGGCTCTAAAATTAAGTGCATGGTCTTTTGAAAGGAAATAAAGGGCAGATATTTCACTGAAAACTTTGCACCCTGTCTAAGGAAAAGTAATTTACGCTGTTTGTAAATAAAGGCCATTTCTAATTAACTCGGTCTAGTGAGCCCCAGAAAAGTGGAACAAAAGTTCATTTCCCCTCTAAAGCGCGAAAGCTTTTGCCAAATTATATCTGTCATTAACTGGTGTGCGTGACGCCATCAGCCATCTTTCCTCGAAGTGATTACCGGGAGAATACCAATTGTCCCCGAGGAATACGAGCTGCTCCTAGGCCGTATCCTCCGCTTATAAAGAAGCACCCACGGAGCAGACCGATCACGTGTTCGCACGCTGTCTCGGACAGGTGCCTCCCTGCAAACGGTGATGTAATTATTGCCATCACAAAACACTGGAAAATAAACACCAAACTCAGTCTCACAATTGCTGCCGCAACATTGTTGTTGTTTTTCCATAATTTATCCAGCCTTCCTCTAGGCGAATGTAGTCCACCAAAGAGGCAAATTGTAACAGTTGGTGCCAATTGTGGGCTGAGATTTATTTCGAAGGAAATTTTCCCACATGCCCAACATGCCTAATCTGAATGCAACAATTAGAAAGAAAATGGGCGATTCAGACCTAAGCGATTCCAGTCAAGCCGTTCGTACAGTCATAATGCAGCAAATTTGTCAGGAAAGCCAGCAGCTTGCTGAAATGAACAGGATAATGCAGGATATATCGGCAAGAGTACAGAAGGTGGAAATAAGCCACGCAGCAGCCGCGCAGCAAGCTATCGATGATCTTGCGAATTATCCCACTCCACAGAACCCCAGATTTATTGAACCGTCCGATAGACATGGTCCGGCAAATGTACTCGATTTCGATGATAATGCTTTAAATATTCAAGAAAATGTCAGTAATATAGACCCACCAAAAAATCAAAAAAGTCATCGCTCATTAGATCTCTTGCATTAACCCACGCACAATCAGTCAGCTGGTATAATGGAACAGTCCATTCCTGCTTCTACCCGAATGATGCCTGTTCTTCAACCAGAAAGAATGGTAAACAACCTTGGAATAAGTACAGAAAGCATTTCGATGCCATATCTCGGGCTAATGGATGGTATGCCGAATTGAAGTCTCTGTATATTGAACCATATTTGAGCGGTAAAGCTCTCAGCTTTCATGAGAACTAGCCGGAAAGCGTAAGAGGGAATTTTGAGGCTCCAAGCGATTCAATGGCGGAGAGTGTCACGGACAAGTACCAGCAATTATTTGCTCATATCCAAATAAGAGGACGTTTCCAGAAAGCCAATGAAAGCCTTCCAGAGTTTGCTACGGATGTGCAACGACTCAAAAACTTAAGCTTTGGTAAATGTGCCGGAGGTTGCGGAAGTAGAATCGCACTAGGGCAGTTTCTAGATCGCATCGCAGATATGGAAACCCAGAGACAAGTACGTGGCCTATACCCATGACTTTAGAAGAGGCCTTAGCCAAAGCCATTCGCATTGAAGCCATCAGGGATCCTACTCGAATTAGCCGTGGCCATATCCGCCTATCTGAGTCCACAGTTAATAATGCACCTAGAAGGCGAAGGCCAAACAACTCAGTAGCGCAGAGGTCGGAAAACTAAAATTGCTCGGTTTTGGGGAGCATAAGCCGAGCCAAACCCAAAGGAAAGATCCAGCCAACAGCACCACATATAGCAGAGTTCTAAAGGCCAGCATCAACTCGAAAGCCTTGACATCTGCAACACCAAAACACCAACATTCAGGACACCAGCAAGGTAAGGATGTTATTAAAACCACACTTTCGACTAAGCAGCACCTCCTTATTGAAAAAGGGGTTCGAGGACAGGTGAAATGGTTTAATGTCCGCCGTAGATATCAGTTCATTATATCAGAAGGTTCTGGGGAAGAGTTTTTTGGGCATGCCAACAGCATCAAGCAAAAAAAATCTGTAAAATGGACGCGATCACTCGCATATGGAAAAGAGATATTTTCGATCTGAGCCCGGATACAAAGACTAGTGAGTCAGTAAATGTTACTGGACCCAATGGAAAGCCGGTTGTTGGAAGTAACTCTGCTCGAGGCAAAATACCTTATATTATTCGTCTTTCAGCCGCTTTTGATGAAAATTTAACCAGCAGCGCAGCCATACAGTTTATGACTTCCGATTATCCCTTAAGATTCTCCAAATATGCCAACATGGAAAACTTCGTACAGTTATCACCCATTTTTTCCAGCAACATAAACAGCGATAGAACTGTAAACACTTATCCATTGCCTTTTCGAGTCTAGAGTCACTGGAAACATAAGCTCCAAAGAAAAATAATGTTTTATTGGTTCCCCACGTTACTCCAATAACCTGCAGCTTTCTGGAAATATAAATGGGGTGGATTATCCAATAATTGTAGATACGGGTGCCACTCAAACAATCGTCTACCCAAGGATCTTAAAACAATCAAGTAGTTGCCGCAGTCTTCATCACACCAATGCCGTCAGTCAGAGCGTAAGTGAAGAATTAATATCTGTAGATGGAGTTTCCGAAGTCACCATCATTCTGTGAAATTTTAATACCAAATTCTTAGTCTTCGTGGCCAAAATAACTGACGACTGCATTATCGGCATGGACTTTATGGCCAAACATTCATGCATCCTGAATTTTAAAGATGATATCATGAATGTTAAAAACGAAGCCATTCCGTTCATGCAACCACCATCAATGAACATCATTCCGAGAACAATTTGCCCCTTAAAATTGTTGCCGGGACAGGCTGGTCTCTACACTTACCTCGGGAGAGGTGTCCATCACATCAAGCCATTCTACTCCTGAGGGGCTGCAGATAAATCCATCCTTGTCTTCCGTACAAGATACAGTAGTGCTAGTCAGAATTGCCCCATATAGCTCCACATGAGATACATCTCCAAGGAGAAACGCCCATCGGATGTGTAGAGTATATGCCGAATGTAATCGATGCGAAAGAATCACCTAATTCAGAAAACGGATGGACGACAGAGCTTTTCCAGCTATATAAAAAGAGTGCGGAAAATCTGCTGGAGGCAGAAAAATATAGACTGAGAGAACTACTAAGGTCTTTCCCGGATGTATTCTCATATTCAAAGGACGACTTGGGTAGAACTTCTATTTCGCATCATCGAACTGATGTGGGAGACGCTACGCCCATCAAACAGCCACCTAGACGAATACCATTTTCTCGAGAAGGAGAGGCAGAAAATCTATTGCAGGATACGATACAGCGAAATATTGTCCATCAATGCAAAGACCATGGAGTAGTCCGGTAGTTCTGGTCCGAAAAAAAGATGGCTCAATTCGTTTTGCGTGGACTACAGGAGACTGAGTGAAATCACTAAAAAGGACTCCAATCGACTTCAACGCATTGATCTCAAATTAGATTCTTTAGAAGAATCCAAATGGTTTGCTACTTTAGATTTGCAATCTGGATACTGGCAGGTGGAGATGGAGAAAATTTACCAGAAAAAACTGCTTTCACCATCGGTACTGGCTTATGGGAGTTCAGCGTCATGCCTTTTGACGTAACCAATGCTCCAGCTACGTTTCAAAGATTGATGAAGCTAGTTCTGGAGGATATCCCTTATACTATCTGTCTGTTCTATCTCGACGATATTATTGTGCACGGAAACACCTTAGACGAATTAGTTAACAACCTTACCATATTCTTTAAACGCCTTCGAGCGGCTGGCCTGAAACTGTCTCCTGGAAAATATCAGCTATGCCAGAAGAAATCCAAATTCCTAGGCAATGTCATCTCTGCCGAAGGAATATTTGCAGACCGCGAATAAAACATAGGAATGCAGACGCGCTGTCCAGACGTCCATGTCTGACTCAGACTCGTATACCGGGAAGGGGTCACAGGAGTCATACCCCCCCCTCCCTAAAATTGCCACTTAACCTTCGCGGTGCTTTGAAAGTGGCGCTGGACTGTAGAGCGAACTGTAAAAGTTTAACAGGACGATTTTACTGTGATACGGTTGGTTTATCTTCTTATGAGTAGTAATAGTGAATTGGGTATAATAGTCATTCGCTCGTAGCTATTTGTCTTTTAAACGTGCACAATTTTTTAGAATTTTCTTGCGTTTATATACAGTGTCAAGTCATATATCATACCTATCACAGGATAGTAAATAATTTTGAAATACATATTTATTTTAGTGTTTGATGTTATAGTAAATAAAAGTAGAGATTTCTCTGTAGGATTTTTTACCGGGGTAAACTTATATTTGTTCAAGAAGCAATTTATTTGGATTCTCCGGTATATAGCAAAAGGTAAAAAATGTTTTGAATTTGTTATTTCATCAGACAATCCATTATATTTTCGGTGACAAGTTTCAAGTCTTGGTTTTGACTCATCAACAGGTCCCAAATAGCGAAATTGAGTGACTTGAAAGTCAAATGAAAAAATTGATTAAAGAAAAGAAATGAAAAAATGAAAAAAATTGCAAATTCCAAATAAATTCCTTCTTGAACAAATATAAGTTTACCCCGGTAAAAAATCCTAAAGAGTAATCTCTACTTTTATTTCTTCCTCCTTGGTGTAATATAGGAGCTTTTGCCTCATATAACTCACACCCAGAATTTACTATGAGTTTATATGACAGGAGATCAATTTGATCTGTTTGAAGAGGCTACAGCAGGCAGAGAACCAAGCTGTACCGATGAGTGTAAGGTTTTCTGCTAACACGAAACCCTTCTTCTTCTTCCTTTTTTTTTTCTTTTTTCAGCCCACTGCGGGCGTATACAGATTCGATTCGTTTCGAATGAATCTGGTTGTTTAAATTGTTTTAATAAAAAAAAATTGTTTTTCTATTTTTCTCACTTTTTTTTAATTTTTAATTTTTTTGCTTTATTATATTTTTTCATTTGTTTTTTAAGTCACTCAATTTCGTTATTTGGGACCTGTTGATGAGTCAAAACCAAGACTTGAAACTTGTCACCAAAAATATAATGGGTTGTATGATGAAATAAAAAAATTAGTAAAAAACAATTTTTCAAACAAAACTGAAAAAGAAGAAAATAAACTTTTCTTCACACACAGATTTTTTGATTGGGACATTTCTCTTGAATATTCTTTCTCTTCATGAATCAAATCACTTATTACCTCTGATTGATCATTCTGAAATATATCGGTGATTGTCAGCGAATAAAATCTGAGTTCACCTATGTTATTACGTGCTACATGGAGATATTTTAAAATAATTTTTAAGTCATATTTGGTACCGATCCGAAAACAAAAATTTTTCGAGTATCAAATCGTTGAAGTACTGCAACGGTTTTCTGAAATTCAAATTAAGTTTTAAACAGCAGCACTTTTTAGCTGTATTCCAACTTGGTACCATATAACATGAATTTTTCCGATTTTCCATGTTTTCCACAGACTTTTCCTATTACTATGAAATTTTTTAAAAATTTACATGAATTTTCCGCGATTTTTCATGTTTGTTGAAGAGAAAGTATTGATGACAGTAGGACGGAAAAAACTTATTCCGCATAGCTCATAAATTTTTTTTGTCGGAAAATTCCGGAAATTTTCGGCAAATTATCCAGAAAAATAGGAAAATTCTGCATTTTTCCTGAAACAGATTTATCACTAATCATATCGATGAAAATTTGTCCGATAATTTTCCCGCTTTTCCGGGTTTTCCACGGAGTTTTCCACAAAAGCAAATTTATGCAACTCATTTGGCTCTACAACTTTGTCTTAGGTTGCAAAACGCTCAAACGCTTCGTTGGTCTGAAAAACTCCGGAAAAGTGTTTTACATGAATTTTCCTCGATTTTTTTTGCAAGTTTTCACCATTGTTGGAGAGAAAGTAACGATGCCAGTTGATAGGGAACTTGATCCTGCATAATTTAAAAAACTTTTTTAACGGAAAATTTTCCGTAAAAGTCGGAAAATTCGGAAAAATCTGCATTTTTCCTGAAACGGAGTGATAAATCCAAATTTGTAACAAATTTTCAAATAATTTTTCCAGATTTTCTGAGTTTTCCATGGAAATTTCCTGTTCAAATTGTGATAGATTCAATTGTCACGCGACATGAACCTGTGTGCCAAATTTCAGCTCGCTGTGATGACGAAAAGTGGGTCTACGACAGTGTCGAAAATAGTAAAAAAAGAAATATATAAATAGACAGACAAATTCGTGTACGAGTTAAAGGGAATGCCTGGCCTTAAAAATTAAAAACATTTTTAGCTTTTGCTATATACCTGAGAATCCAAATAAACTCCTTCTTGAACAAATATGTATAGAAAATGGATTACGTTCCTTATCAGGTTCGTTATGAAGATGCTTTTAAATTTTTGTTGCGCTGATTACTCATATATATGAAAAAGCACACAATTTCGAGTTTAAAAATTGTTATTGTTTCTAAGAAATTGGTCAGCGATCATAAAAAATTGTTTACCTATGTGATTTTCCGACGGTAGACGGCAGCGGGAAATTTGTTGTCAAAACAGATAGCCGAAAAATGGGAGTACAATTGCAACGACAGGCAATGAGTCGCGATTGTGAAAGAAGAAGGTACTGAAATTTCATTTCTTATTAGTTTTGAGCGTTTTGAAACAGATTTTTATCGAGAATATTTTATATTATTTTGAAAGAATTGCAATGGACTAAAGTGTGGAAAGGAAAAATTTGAAATACAGAAATCAACTCTATTTAATCCAACTAAAAGTCAAAAATATCACAACTTTACCATTTGAATTTAAGCGCCTCGAAATATCCATCCAAGCCATGTCTTTTTTGTCAACTCGTCTATACTGGTTGTCTTGTATACCATAAATTATTTTATGTTTTCACACTTCCTCAATCAATTTTTCATAAAAATTCATTGTTTTAAAATTGCCGCGATATCCTACAACCTTGACAAAAATAAATGCCACAACATGTTCATTCGATTGATTCTGTGGGTAGTAACATAACATAAGATAACACTTATTAGAGGCGATAGCATACAAGAATACATTCTTTTATTATATCTAAAATAATTGGACTTCCTCCAGGAAGTATTTAAAAGAATATCAAATGCCATAACAATTCAGAATTAACTTTTAATAATAATAATAAATACTGCGCTTAAAATGACAAATTAAAATCTGAGTAACAAGAACAAGTTATAATGAACTACAAAAACAGATTTGATGCTAGAATAAGATACTAACAAATGCCATAGAAAAGCAAAAAAAAAGAGCTACAATAATTCACGATAGTACTCCGCTGTGAGAAGTGATCCTGACAAGCAAATCAAGTAAAATTACGGGTGTCTAATTAAGAAATGTGCATCAACGAGACTCTTAAAGGAATTGACAGTACGTGCATGCTGGATACTAGATGGGAGATAATTCCAAGAGCGCGCAGTATGGGCAAGCTAAGCAGGCGCGGATCTAGCATTGAAATTAGGGGGGGGTGGTCATCTTACAAATTAAATCGAGCAAAAGAAAAAACATCCAACGCCGTAAGTCGGTTCGCATAGCTACCGCAGTACTGCAGTACTTGGAACTAGGAAATCCGCATTAAGCGGTGTGGATGATGTGTCATTGTTTAGTATACTGTTTTTTACAAAAACTAATTTTTTTAATAGAATAGGGTGCAAACTGCAGGAGTCATTCAAGCCAAACTTTTCTCAGTTTTACACACTGGCATATATAATATGGACTGCTCGATATGCTATTTCATGCGGTGTAACGGAGAGCTTGTCAGCGACAGATCTACCTACATTCACTTGTACCTGAATGTAGATACATACTGCATCCGACACCTCTTTGTTACAAAATCATCGCGGGATTAGCGTGCGTGGCTGCACAGCAAATATGCCGCTAGCGATCAGCCGGCTTGGGGTGGTTCTTGCCACCCACATCCCTTGATGCTTGTTAAGCTGTGCAAAATCGTCAACATAACTGATCAGACAGACGGACGGACAGAAAAAAAAAGATCTAATGCAGGCTTCCTTCTCATGGTGGAACCTGAAAGCCTAAAAAGAAGAAAATTGATTTTATTTACATGATGCAAAAAGAAGGAGAATAGAAGACCTAGTACAAGTGCTAATTCACCCGGAGAATTTACCACGTTGGCAAATGAGTGCTTGCGAGAGAGTGAGAGAGCTGAAAGGGGTCTCTGATGTTGTTGAGACCCCGGCTTTCGGTAATGTCGGTTCAATCGCCCCCAACCACCCTGGCTAAGCCTCCAAAGCAGTTTCAAAATGCTCAGCCCCATCTGTACGTGTTTTACATCTATTGCCGTGTTTGTGTGGAAACGACCTCCCTCCTGTCCGCGACCATACCCTTTATGGAACTACATATATATATATATATATACAAAAAAAAACTAAAGGAAACAAAGTCTCCGGTTAATATTAATCTAGATCTGAATCCTTACGAC
>OZ005740.1:118305193-118388528 GCA_963930735.1 Dioctria linearis | reverse complement strand
AGAACTAAAAATAGCTGTATCGTCCGCAAATACCGAAGAATAACAATTTGTGATAGTGAGGAAATCTGCAATGAATATGTTATATAATATTGGTCCCAGGAGAGATCCCTGTGGAACTACAGCAGTGACCTGTTTATAACTAGAGGATACTGCGCCAATATATTCCTTGAGTTTTCGTTCGCGCAAATAATCACGGACAAGTGCCACTAGATGCACGGGAAACTAACATTTTACATCTTATAAACTAGTGCATCGTGCCATACCGAGTCAAATGCTGCCTGTACATCAAGTAATATAAGCCCTGTTGATTTTTTAGGTTGAAATTGGTTTCTACATGTTGAACGATTCTCACAACCGGTTGTATTGTATTATGTCCTATTCTGAATTCAAATTGGTGATTGGGTAGGATGTTATGATCATCAATAAAGCTTTCCGCTTGATGTCTTTTCTAAGATTTTTGACAAATTATTCAATAGGCTAATAGGACGGTAGTTAGCAGGGTCATTGGGTGGCTTTCCAGGCTTTAGCAATGGAATGACTTTGGTTATCTTCGACGCTGACGGGAACTACTGCAGCTTTAGGCAACAATTTATTATAAACGTTAGATAAATAACTCCAGCTCTGGGAAGGACGAGAAGTGAGACACACTCGTTCCAACACACGCAAGGAAATAAAAAGAACATAAATAAGCTTCAGCCGCTGCTGAAAAAAAAAATAAAAAAAAGAAGCTACCACATATTCAGCCATTGCTGAAAGCGTAAAAACATAATTCTCACTCTCTCTCTCCCCTCGATCATTCTCCAAGGCGTTCGCTCAGAATCAGGCTAGTCGCTAAGCCTTCGGTCACTCTATACTACGACGAGCTCTAACAAGAAACGTGTACATGGGGGAGGGGAAGGTTGGTGCAATGTCAGAGATCGGAACTTGAAGTTGCCGTCTCACAATGCATGATCGTGACAAGCACTCCCTTAGTCAAGGGACAAAAATCACGAGAGATGAACATCGTTCATCAACTTGACAAAGGACTGAGGTCAGCAAATCAAGGAAAGGTGAGAGGTCGGTGATTAAGTGGCTGCTGGTATTCGAGTAAGAAGCCGTACCGGTGATTTATATAAGGAGATAAATCTGAACGGGACAACCCAACTAAAACTAAATACATGTGCGGGACAACCCAACTAAAACCAAATATCTGAACGGGACAACCCAACTAAAACTAAATATCTATGCGGGACAACCCAACTAAAACTAAATATCTGAACGGGACAACCCAACTAAAACTAAGTATCTATGCGGGACAACCCAATTAAAACTAAATATTTGTGCGGGACAACCCAACTAAAACTAAATATCTGTACGGGACAACCCAACTAAAACTAAATATCTATGCGGGACAACCCAACTAAAAGTTAAAAGAGATAATACGGGACAACCCAACTAAAACTAAAAAGAGATAATACGGGCTTCTTCTCGGAACCAGCAGAAGTGAACGGAATTAATTTCAAAAAACGTATGCATCACATGCAACGCTAACTGACCACTGATCGACTTAGCATCCCATCACTTGAAGTTAGGGAAGGTTGATGGGGAATGACAAAAGACAAAAAAAAGAGTCACCTTCACCTCGTGTGGGACTCCGCTCCAAGATCACCCTCCCGGCATTGCATCGATCACCCCAAGTCGGATACCAATCTAGAGGATGTTCAACAGCCATCCTCCCGTCAGAGTGATCGAAGCAGCCCTAAATGGAGCCATGGGAGCGGAGCGCCACGCAAGCGCGAAAAGTTAGAAAAAGGATCATTCGAACTGCTGGGCTGCATCAACCCAACGAGGATAAGGTCACAATAGATCAACGTCGTTCATCAACTTGTTGAGTTGAGACAGACGTGCGGTTCTTCAGGTAGGCCTGCATCGAGTGGTCAGCTGTTCAGTGGCCGCGAACCGAAGCTTCGCTTCCCAGTGGTGCCCGTAATCCGAAAGCCCGCACATATACCTCTGAAGAGAAGAGCACTTCAATGCTAGAAACTGGAAAGTTTCGAAAGTTTAGTAGGAGATAAAATTCCAAGTGGTCATCACCCCGGTGTCCACGAGCCGAAGCTTGGCTTCAACGGTGGTACGCCTCGCGCACAAAACGCGCTTGCTGCCAAGGAGATGAGCACTTAGACAAAAGAAACTATTAAATTTAAGGTAGAAATTGACTTAGACTTGACCGAAGGCAGCTCACCATCACACATACAGCCAGAACCATGGTCGAGTGACCCAGAGGCAATACAAAGGTCAGGAAGGAAGGAAGTAACGCACTCCACAGTAGCAAGAAGAGCTCTGCGTAGAACCAGCACCTTGTATCCGCCTGGCAAATCACTTGCGTCAGCTTAAAACATACTGAGGTCTTACAAAACAAGGAAAAGTTCTAATAGTGATAATAACACACAAAAAAAATTGAGAAAATAACATTGAAATAACAATTGCATTCTAGTCAAGTGAAGCTTGACTAAATGCGAAGAAAAGAAAACCAAAGTTTGGGCGCTATTTGTAACGACAAATAGGCGACCAGAGATGTAACAAATAAAAATAAGATCTTAAAGAAAAAAAAACCGGTTGGGCGCCATTTGTAGCGACAAATGGCAGAAATATAACAAATAACAATAAGCTCTTAAAGCAAAAAAAAAAACCGTTTGGGCACCATTTGTAACACAAATGGGCGGCCAGAAAAATCAAAAATTAAAGTTGAAATTAAACTAACACTTTAGCCAAGAGAGGCTTGACTACTAAGCGGGGGAAAAACCAAAAGTTGGGCGCCATTTGTAACACAAATGGGCGACCAGAAACATAACAAATAAAAATAAGCTCTTGAAGCAAAAAAAAACCAATTGGGCGCCATTTGTAACGCAAATGGGCGACCAGAAAAAATCATTGAAATAGTAATTGCACTTTAGTCAAGAAAAGCGTGACTGAAGGCCGGAAAACCAATTTTGGCGCCATTTGTAACACAAATGGGCGACCAGCGATACAGCAAAAATTAAACTTGATATTAAAGCGAAAGAAAACCGTTTGGGCGCCATTTGTAAAGGAGAGCTTGTCAGCCGAAAGATCTACCTACATTCACTTGTACCTGAATGTAGATACATACTGCATCCGACACCTCTTTGTTACAAAATCTTCGCGGGATTAGCGTGGGTGGCTGCACAACAAATATGCCGCTAGCGATCAGCCGGCTTGGGGTGGTTCTTGCCACCCAAATCCCTTGATGCCTGTTAAGCTGTGCAAAATCGTCAACATAACTGATCAGACAGACGGACGGACAGAAAAAGAGATCTAATGTAGGCTTCCACCTCATGGTACAACCTGAAAGCCTAAAAAGAAGAAAATTGATTTTATTTACATCCTGCAAAAAGAAGGAGAATAGAAGACCTCAGCAACGCCGAACAAGCGCTAATTCACCCGGAGAGTTTACAACGCTGGCAAATGAGCGATTGAGAGAGAGTGAGAGAGCTGAAGGGGGTCTCTGATGTTGTTGAGACCCTGCTTTGGGTAATGTTGGACCCAATCGCCCCCATCCACCCTGGCTAAGCCTCCAAAGTCGTTTCGAAATGCTCAGCCCCATCTGTACGTGTTTTACAGCTTTTGCCGTGTATGTGTGGAAACG
Organism: Dioctria linearis; assembly: GCA_963930735.1. Classification (NCBI taxonomy): domain Eukaryota; kingdom Metazoa; phylum Arthropoda; class Insecta; order Diptera; family Asilidae; genus Dioctria; species Dioctria linearis. The sequence goes on along the minus strand of OZ005740.1, from coordinate 118,384,885 downwards.
ACCTCCCTCCTGTCCGCGAGCATTCCCTTTATGGAACTACTCACTCCATCGCGCTGAATCCGTCACCAACCTGTAAACAAAAGAAGAAAGCAACTTGGAGAAGGGCGGCCAAAGGTGACCAAACTAATTCACCCAAAAGAAGAAGGAAGGCGTATCAAGGAACTCAAAATTTCATCAAGTCCAAATGAAAGTAGTTTATTTATTGAGGATGTTCAAGCATATGAATCACTTACGAGGGAGGAAACCCGATCACAAAAAGACTAGCGTGGTATATATACGAAAAAAACTAAAGGAAACAAAGTCTCGGTTAATATTAATCTAGATCTGAATCCTTACGACTAGCCCTAATAAGCGCTTTCCTATTATGTGACTTATCGAACCCCTGTGATCGACGCCTAACCTTAGTTGTACACTAAATGACTTAAACACTGTAAAATTAAGAACAACAGAACACAAAGCAAATAATAATACTTAGAGAAAATTTGAACTAACCTTGTGGTCCGCTATGGACTTACATAACACCTGATTTACTCATATTCGGGGTTTCCTCCTTTACCAAAAGGGTTGGACACTGGTTTTCCAACTATCTGCTAGCTGCATCAGGACTATGTTGAAGTCTGAGTTCACCTCCTTGCTTCCCTGCTCCTTCGGATATGTAAGAGCGAAATGTTTTGCCGTAACTTCTGCCAGAGGGATACTTCCTCGCCGGTATAAATCCAACTTGCCGTCACGCAGAAAAATTTTTCAAAATGATCTTTGTTACGTGCAAGGAAACTTTTCCCCAAATTTTCTCTCAGGTTCGCCACTACTATGGTATATAAAACTCACCGTCGCACAGGTAAATATTTCAAATAAGGCAAATTATATGTGCACAGCATAAATACTAGAATTTTCTTTCAGTTCACCAGTAGAAGGATCTTTAGGAAAATCACTGTAGCACAGGTAAATATTCCATTTAATAAAAATTATGAGTGCACAGATTTAACAAACCAAAGTTTTCTTTTCAGTTCACCAATCGAAAGATCTATGTACATAAAAATCACTGTCTAAGGTTAATATTCTAATTAATACAAATTACGACTGCACAGAATGAATCAATCAAAATTTTCTTTTCAGTTCACTAATAGGAAGATCTACAAAAAAAAATCTCTGTCACAGGTAAATATTCTAATTAATACAATTTACGAATGCGCAACATTAATTCTAAAATTTTCTTTCTGTTCACTATTAGAAAGATCTATATGAAAAAAATCTAAATGAAAATCACTGGCGCACAGGTAAATAATTCAATGAATAAAAGTTCTTGAATGCGCAACCTTAATAACAACACTTTTCCTTCAGTTCACTATTAGAAAGATCTAGGTGAAAAATCACTGGCACACAGGTAAATAATCTAATTAATATCATTTATGAATGCGCAACATTAATACTAAAATTTTCTCTCAGTTCACTATTAGAAAGATCTTTAGGAAAATCACGGTCGCACAGGTTAGTATTCTAATTAACACAATTTATCAATGTGCAACTTTAATAACAAATTTTTTCTTTCAGTTCACTATGAGAAAGATCCTTAGGAAAAATCACTGTTGCACAGGTAAATATTCTAATTAACACAATCTATGAATGCGCAACATTAATAACAAATTTCTTCTTTCAGTCCACTATTAGAAAGATCTATATGAGAAATCACTGGCACACAGGTAAATAATCTAATTAATATCATTTATGAATGTGCAACATTAATACTAAAATTTGCTTTCAGTTCACTATTAGAAAGATCTTTAGGAGAATCACGGTCGCACAGGTATGTAATCCAATCAATAACATTCATGAATAAAAAAAATCACTGTTGCACAGGTAAGTAATCCAATTAATAAAACTTAAGAATATGCAGCATTAACAACAAAATTTTCTTTCAGTTCGCTATTAGAAAGATCTTTAGAAAAAATCACTGTTGCACAGGTAAATATTATAATTAACAAAATTTATGAACGTGCAACATTAATAACAATTTTTTTCTTTCAGTTCACTATGAAAAAGATCTTTAGGAAAAATCACTGTTGCACAGGTAAGAAATCCAATTAATAAGATTTCGTGATTGCGCAACATTAATAACAACATTTTCTTTCAATTCACTGTTAGAAAGATCTATATGAAAAAAATCACTAGCGTACAGGTAAATATTTCAAATACTAAAACTTATGAATGCGCAGCATTAATACTAAAATTTTCTTTCAGTTCACTACTAGAAAGATCTATGTTTAAAATCACTGTCGCACAGGTAAGTAATCCAACTAATAAAATTCACGACCAGAATGAATCAATTCAACTTTTCCTTTCCGTTCACAAAAGCAAAAAAAAAAACTCTAAAGACTGATTTTAAATAAAGACGAATCACGACTCAATTTTTCTGCGACCGTTCTCGTTGAAAGCCGAAAAACAACTCCCCGACTACACGCAGTCTCCCTACATTGCCAACGTTCTTCACTCAGCCACCGGCAAGCGAGCGCCTTGTTTCTCCCCAGAATTTTTTGTTCTTCTTTCAAGCCTGCTGCAACACAGTGCATGATGGCATCACGCGATTTGTTACAGCTAGGCGAATTGCCGTTTTCGTCGCTTTGATGTGGTTGACTAGCGGTAAGTTTTAAACGAAAAATTGTATTTTGTGCTCATTGTGCACATTTTATAATTTTCCGACTGAAAAATATTCTGCTGTGTTGTTTTTTTCTTTTAGATCTGGACTTGTATGCGGGTATGTATAAATATTTGTCTATCATTTCAGGATTTTTTTTAATATGAAGAAGTGGCATAGGGCTACTTCTTGTAAATATATAGATTTTATCTTTTATTTTTCCAAGAATTTTTGTACTATGGAGAAGTAGCATCTTGAAAATATATAAATTTTATCTTTTCAGGAATTTTCTAATATGAAGAACTAGCATAGGGCTACTTCGTGAAAATATATAAATTTTATCTTTTATTCTTCCAGGAATTTTGGTACGATGGAGAAGTAGCATAGGGCTACTTCTCGAAAATATATAAATTTTAACTTTTCAGGATATCTCTCATAGGGAGAAGTAGCATAGGGCTACTTCTCGGAAATAGCTAAATTTTATTAAATTATATACTCTGGGAAATCATGGGGTTTTCTCTACAGACGTAGAGAAGCCAAACAAAAGTAGCGTACGGGGGTATACGCTACAGCGTGTACAATTTTTTGTGTCAAAAATAGTTCATACGTCGGTGCCAACATTGAAAAATCCATTGGCGGTAAGTTGAAAAGTGGAACCTGTCGAATTTCTATTAACCCAAACAATTAATTTAAAAAACATTTGTTTCGACAAACCCACTTATTTATTTATTGTTTACAGCCCTTTCTCAGTTCGCACTTTACATAGAAAAGTGACCCAACTCAAAAAATACATCTTTTCAGGAGAGCAAAAAAAAGAAAAGCTGTACATAGAATTAATTCTAGGTTAACGTAGTAATTGTTTGCTAAAAATAGTCTGAACTCTTAAATTTGTTAGTAAATTTATTTCTGAAGATTTATATAAAAGAATTTTTAAGTTTTTGTTACCGCAGTTGGCGAGGTTAGCTGTTAATCTCGCATGCTCTTAAGTTGTGTCGCTTTTCTTTGTTGCGAAATAAATATTTTTACAAGTTTTTTTTTAAGTGGCACAACCCCAGAAAACGATTTTTTAACAATTAAATTCCGCACTTTGAACTTTGTGGAAAAAGGTTTGTAAGAAATAAATGCTGTTTTGTGGAAAAGTGACACAATTTAAAATAATACTGTTAACATGTCGAAAACATATTGTAACAAGATGACTTACCCCTTCTGTTAGGCACTGGCAACAACTCCCGCCCTAGCAGTCAGCTCCCGTAAATTGTGGCCAACTATCATGTGGAGGCTTATTGTCAAGAGTAAATCCAGAGAGAAATCTAATCTCTCGATATAGGGCAGAATTCCTAAAAAGTGTTAAATCGGGTTGCCTCCTTATAATGGAGCTTTTCCGGTGCAATAGCTCCTGACCATTCGCGGCAGTACATCTAAAAGATGTTCTTGGTAGTCATCGTTTTCTCCTACTAAAATTATGCTGTCAAGGTATTCGCCCATTTCAGGATGAGTTGAATAATTGCCCAACACTCCTCAACACCTTTAGAAATTAGTGTTTTGAAGTTCATCATTTCTTGAACGATGAGACCAGCATCTTAATGAGAAGAAAACTTGAAAAATGTTGACACTTAAATTATGCAGGAAGTATTTCGCAAAAGTCCAGATTTGTCGAGTAAATTGTCGTTTATTTACATACGTCAAGAAAATAAAACAGACGAGACAACGAAAACGACATACAACGTGACAGCTTCTCTGTTTAACGAAAGTCACTGAACCATAGCGAAATCAGAAACCCCGTCCTTACAGTTCCGCGCGACACCTACTTCATCCCAAATAAATTTCTCAAGGCAACTACAGCCTGCAGTCCCTTCACGGCTCCTCCAAGGTTTGCGATCGCGACGCGCCGTGGAAGCAGAATGAATGTTCCTCACCTCGCAAGCAACAGTAGGAACGAGATAGCTTAAAGTTTGAAATGAACTCCGCCACAAGAAATACAAAAATAAACTCCGGGTGATGAAATGAATGCGACGGGAGTTCAAAATAAATAGTAGCTAATTTCAATATTTATTTCGCTTAGAAATAAGACCAGTTTGCACCTCTAGCACTTTCCACAGAACCAATTTGACAAATATAGCAAAAAGAAAAAAAAATCAAAACCAACAACTCAAACTGGCATTCAATGACTTATACCGATTTGACAAATATAGCAAAGCCCGAGAGCAATAAATTAAAGTGACGTGTAATAACTCAGGCCGACTTGACAGGTGTAGCAAAGCAAAAACTGGTAAACCAGCTTGACACTCATTGACTTTTAATACACCAGGTTGTCAGCTTGGTTAAGAGAAAAGAAATGAACTGCTTCTCAACTATTGCACCTTAAAGAACACTCCTTTGTGAAATATGGGAAGTAACGGAATACTAGCTAAAAACATTTTAAATGGAATTTGTAATCAAATGTCAATATTAGGAATAACAGGTAAAAATTTAAAAACAAGCAAAATGACAAATGTAACAATTAGGAAAAAACTTGTAAAACATTTAAAAAGTGAATTTGTAATCAAATGTCAAAATTATGAAAAACTTGTAAAACATTTAAAAAGTGAATTTGTAATCGAATGTCAAAATTAGGAATAACTTGTAAAACAGCTGAAACCAAATAAAATGACGTTGTAATCAAACGTAACTGTTAGGAAGAATTTGTAAAACATTTAAAAATGAAGTTGAAATTAAATGTAAAATTAGGAAAAGCTAGCAAAACAATAAAAATCAATTAAAGTAAAAAATTAGAAAACTTGTAGGACATTGAACAGCAAACTTTAAATAACGTTAACTTCAGAAATGAGGTGTCGTTAAATCGAGTTAAGTAAGCTAGAATAAGTCACATAGGCCGCGAAAAAAGGGTAAGCGCCCATATTAAGTTTGACTCTTGTTTGCAAAGGATAAAGCAAAATTTTTGTTGTTGTAAAAGTTATAATAGAAAGCCAAGTTTTTCTTCAATGAAAAACCAGTAAAAGTGGAAAGTAAGTGTTTGTCTTTCTTTTCCACTTAACCCGACTAGCAATAAACAGACCGAGGAACAAGAAAAGGAGAACACAAGGAAAATTAAAAATACAGCGCTTTTAAAGGGGCCCCAGGTAACAGAAGTCTTTATTTTAAAAGTATTTGCCGGCGTGTTTCCCAAAGAACGCACACACCAACCGATATTCTGCTGGTGACGCTCGGCCAGGTGAAAATACAGGCATCGAAGCTAACGGATCCCGTAACGGGAACAGTCGCCGCATTATAAAGGGGAAGGTTAAGTCGACTTCCCACAAATTTTCCTGAAAGATTGGTCACCTGTAACATCCTGAATAGGTATTCTCCAAACCTACTCAAATTTGGGGCCAAAATCTATTGGTGTCAAGTGAGGGGTTGTACCAAATCCCGTAATAGGGACCCCACTAACCCCCAAGAAAAGTTGGCAGCATTCTGCGGCGTCCCGGATATGTGTCACAGTGGCGGAAGGAAATAATTTACCATTGGGTGTTTATTCCTAACCTCGAAAAGTGTTCCAAAGGTGACGTCATTGGAACCACTGGATTTATGCCACACGTATGATGTTAGTGATTAGAAATTTTGCTTTTGTTTTAAACGATTATTGAGAAACACGATATATTGTTGTTGATTAGATTTGCTAAGTAATGATGCGCAGCACATACAATAATTCTAAGTCCTACTTTTTCTTATATTTGCTTTAGAAATAATGTTATATTGGTTAGTCACCGTTTGTAAATTTTCCATATTTGCTAGCCAAAGATTTATGGAACGACAAACATTCTTTTTGAATTCTAAAGTTGCAAGTGAGAGATTAATCATATACAAAACATTTTTATTGGATTTGCTACACTTTTCAGGTCTGCTATCTACGATTGAGGAAGCACACGAGACCTGCTAAACTTTCTTTATTTGGCATCGACGAGTTATTATACCAGATGACTTGGAGAATTGCTATATATTTGCTACATTTATTATACTGACTTTATTTACTATAACTACCAAATCGCTATTTTATTATTTTTTTACATTTACTAGATTTGCTATAGTTGCCAAAATGCTAGATGTTTTCGTTTTTTAGATTTACTAAAATTTGCCATATTTGCTAAAGCCACCACATTTATATTTCTATTTTATATTTGCTAACTAACGATGGTCAAACAGAAACTGGTGCTAGATTTTTCCTATACTTACTGATCAAGGAGTAATAGACAGCGGAATACTGGCTATATGCCCTATAGTGGCTTCTGAACTATTTAAGATTATATAAAGGTTGAAAAAACTCCTATAGTTAATAGGGAATGACTAGGAAAACATAAAATAAACTCTAGACTTTTGTCATAATTGCGGGTCGACGCGTTTTAACCATAGAATATTTTCCACATTTATCGGCTAAGATTCGTATGGTGCCAACTAAGCTCTAAATTTTATGTTTTTGGTGTCGATGCTTGCGAAACTACAAAATAGTTTCTAAAAGTGGACGTACTACAGTGAAAAGGAAGCGAAAAACCTTCTGTAGCGGTCGAAAGGAAGCTGTTGGAAAAAAAAATTGAAAATCTTAAATCTGCTAAACAATTAATTAAAGTTTGGATATAGGGCGAGGAACATAGATGGGGTTTTCCTCGTCGTCATAAATTATACATAAAATACTTGCTCATCTTCTATAGGGCCAGAACCAATAATTGAAAATTCTTTTAGTCTAAGAGTGAGAAAATATCCTCGACATTTCATACCAGGGCGTAATACAATAAAGACAAGTTTTCGTTTTTTTTTTGGGATATATAGTCTGGTCGATGATCTACAATTAGATCTAAACTAATGGTCAGGAGTATTTTAAGCGTGTTTGTTCTCTGCCTTCTATAATATACACACGACAAGCTTTAATACGTTAGCGCAATAATCCAAATGGAATTGGTAACCAACAAGGAATAGGTTTGGTAAATTTCTGGTATTGGGCGATAACAATTTGCCAGTTACGAGTTGCCAACACAAGATTAATTAATAAATTTTCTAGACTTGCCGACTAGCAATTTACGAGAAACCAAATAGGTTCAAAGGGGGTCTATATTAATTTGCTAGTTACCCTGATGCCGCATAAACTAATTAAAAAAAAAGAAAAAAGATTTTCTATATCTGTAGGCGAAGAGTTGTAGGATATGAGAGAGGTTCTACGAGAGATACCCCGATTAAGCCGCTATATTTGAAAATTAGTTATATCGGCTATATTGATTGGTTTGCTACATTCCAGGTACTGACAATAGTCGATGCAAGGTCAATAAGGCCTAGAGCACTTTATATTTGCATAAACGTTTACAATTGCTGATACAGATTTGAAAATACAAAAAATAGTTTCCACGGTGTTTCAAGTTTGCCAGGCAGCCACGTATGAAGTCAAATAAGTTCCTAACATTTTTACATTTGTCTGTGCTGGGTCGATAAGCCCTAAAACAGGTTGAATAGTTCTTAAACTCTCATTATTTGCTGGTACGTGATTGGAAAACCCAAGAAATACTTTCTATGGTGTTTCATGTGTGAAACAGCGACGTATAAAATACCAAGTAATTACAAGATTCGCCTAGCAATCGCGGGCTGACGAGATCTAGACAAATACTCCTATATTTTGGCTCTTCGCTTTTATTTTGCAAAGTGTACAAGTAAAACGGATCAAACTTTAAGCTTTGCTAATCAGTAATTTGATTGAAGTTTGGCTGATGGCCTTGGCGACCGTGACAGTGGCTGAAGGCCTGGAGGTGGTTCCTACATTGGGGCCTTCGAAGGTATTTATCAAGGAGTATTTGTAAAACTTGAGTTGATCAGACCATAAATTCTGGAAATCAACGACCGGATAGAATTTTAATTAAAGGGTTAGAAGTATTTTTAATATCCCTACCTTTGTGTGGTAACTACGTGCATTGCTAAAACGTTAACACGGGAGCTCAGTACATTGATTGAACTTCTAACTAAAGGATTAAAAATTTTGAAGAGGAATGATAAGACTTAATTTTTAATAAAAAGGCATAGAGATACTTATACTATTTCTGGAATGAACATGGAATAAACATTCAATCTTGAACGTTAATAGTTCGATTACGCTTTCGTTCAACCGAAGGGTGGACATATTTGACATAGTTCGGCTCTGTGACTTTTATTTCCCTACGTGCATTAATCTAACTTGCTTTAATTTCTGAAAGTCAGTGGTTTGATTGAATTCCAGGAAAGCCAGGAATATTTAGCATACTTCGACACTTCGAAGCTATTTGGCTAGCTGGGTTAATAAAGCTTCATATTTTCGAAGAAGCAACAATTTGGGTAGAGGTCCTTCATCAAACGAAATATTATCTGGATTTGCCATATATTTGAGTCAATAGTTAACATCCTAGTTAAATACTTTTGGCCGAAAAACGACAAAGAAAATACCCTTTATACCCTAGATATTTAGGGAAATAATCATAAGATTATTAACTAGCGTGTAATTAAGCGCTTCTTCGACCTTTCTCCAAGACGAGGTTATTTGCCAATTCTGAATTTTGATAACGGATATGTCCCTCATAATTTCGATAGTTCAAGTAAAATCGGAGTCATATTTCCACACGTGCCATAAAGTTCGTAACAGTTGAAGTACGAACAAATTCGCGAACTCTTGATCCCAACCCAAATCAGAAGCAGTCGAGCAGGATGGCAGAAGAACAGCTCGACAAGATCCTTCGGAAGCTCGAAGAACTGAGCGATCAATTCAATGCGCAATCGAATACGATGGCGGAGGTCAGCAATGAGGTAGAAAGCCTGCAAGGACAGTATTCGTGTTTCCGAGAGGAGCTGGGCACATTACAGAGGCAGATAGCCGATTTGTCGGCCCATAGCGGAACTGCCTTCGTCAATAGGGTAATGGACGATACGGAGGGTGATCCAAATTTAAAGTCCGCCAACAAAGCAGGTGACACTCCCGTCCCTAGTGGTCACTCCACGCCATCTTCCCCGAAATTTCCGAGAGAGAGACCCGATCACAACGAGCAACATCCAGTGGAAACAAATGGGCCTGCAGATACTTGTTCCAACCCTGTAGGGTCACAATGGTGCAGTGAGTCCACTTCGTCGACCTCTCATCGGCCACAGCACCTAGCAACCGACAAGCAAATAAGGAAACCAATGCTTTCACCCACGGAGTACGGTGGAAAAGCTCCTTGGAATCACTACGAAGCACACTTCGAAGCGATCGCGGAAGCAAACGATTGGGACGACGGAACAAAAGCTCTTTATTTAGCTGCCTCTCTACGCGGCATGGCCTTGGGCCATTACGAAACGTTAGGTTAAGAGGCTAGGAGGTCATACTCTAAAGCAAAGAACGCACTTGCAATACAATTTGGCACGGAGTATAAACAGTCCGTAAGTCACATCCAGCTGAGCACCAGAGTTCAGAAGAATGGAGAGAGCTTTTCCGAGTACGCCACAGATCTTCTACGACTGACCAAGCTCAAGTTTGCATATTGTCCAGAGGATGCAAGAGATCAAATAGCATTGGAGCATTTCCTAGATGGAATTTTTAGCCTAGACGTTCAAGAGAGAGTGCGTGACTTCAATCCAGCTACTATACAAGATGAGGTCCAAACAGCTTTTCGAATTGAGGCTTATCATCGAGCGACTCGGGCTGCGAGACGAAACATCAGGGTAGCCGTAGCATCAAGGTATATATCCACAAAGGGAACCGGCAGACTTTAGAAGGGAACGAATGGGAAGCAATTAAGCACGGTTGGCGGCGGGAAACGCCAGCGAGCTAGCGTGAAGGAGCTGCCGCTAGCTCAAATAAACCAAACAGCTCCTACATCCGCTAATATCTATAATAAAACAAAGATCATAGCTCGAAATGCGACGGGGACTATCCGCCGATGTGACGTTCGAAGAAGGTTCGGGTTCATTGTGCGTGATGAGACTCAAGGGGATGTTTTTTTCCATTTAACAAATTTTCATAAGTCGATTGTGAACCCAGAAGCCCAAGTAATTCCTGGAAATCTTGTAGAATTCGACCTGATCGAAGGGCATCCTGCTAATAGAGCGATTAATATCCGTCTGGAACAAATTGAGCCGGGAGAGAATATTGTAGGGCCACCGGAAATTGTACAAGTATCACGAAGCGCAAAGCAGTCGAATTCGAAACCAACCCCGATGCAGCTGCTCTCCGGAAACATAGAAACGTGCCCAGATATTACTTCATCTAGTCTCAGCGAAAATCTAAACACCAGTCAGCTGATCTCGGGGAGCAGAGACCAGCATACTCCACCAACGCTCCACGTCCCGCGCGCCAGCACATCCTCGGCCATATCGTAACCTGTCCTACTCCAAACTCCAATCTTACACGCGTACCTAAGCCTAAGCAGCTCACCAACCTAACACCTAACACAATAACAACTTACCTCAACCACACCAACACACATCACACCAACATTACACACACTCAAACCACCCACACCTCACTTCCCATTAACAGCGTAACCAATTCCCACCTTCCCACTAACACACTAACTCATCCCTCCTTTCCCACTAACACATTAACCAACCCCTACTTTCCCACTAAGTCACTCCTCCTTTCTCACTAACCCACTAAACTACCGTCCAATTCCCATTAAGCCTTTAATGAACCATCCTCCACCCACTAACACACTAACCACATGCATACCAGTCACTAATGCACTACATCACAACCCCCTAACCAACACACCGAACATTACCTCTATACAAATAGTGCTGAACGACGTGAAAAAACAAGGCCCGACGGAGTCCCTATTTTCGAGGCTACCAGCCCCGCCGGTTATAACAGTAAGCCAAGGTACAATTTGTAGTACCATCAAAATCCAAGGAAAATTTGAAAGAATTGTCTGCCACATGATCGTGGATACAGGAGCGACGCATTCTATTCTCCACAGAAGAAAACTGGACCGTTTGCAATACCCTTGTAGTCTCAACCCATCTTTAACATGGATTCGAAATGTCACTGGAGGAACCAGCTTAGTGGACGGCGTTATTGATCTGCCAGTAGCTATAAAAACTTTTACCACAAACCACACCTTCTACGTAGCTGATGTCTTCGATGACTGCATCATCGGGATGGATTTTCTTGCAGGCAACAAATGCTCAATCGACTTAGCAAAGCACACTATTAGGATAGCTCATGAGCTCGTTCCGATAATCGAAGAAGAGAGCACTGATGATTTTGTTAGAACAATACAGGACTGTACAATAACAGCTGAGTCATCCTGCTTCGTAACACTTTACCACTTGTCAGTCGGTGAACAAAAAACTGTTTTGATATCTCCAAAGAATGTCCCACCTACCCTGGGGATGGAACCACCAGTCGGCCAGTCCAATGATGGAAGTCTGATAGTTCGTCTGACAAACGTAGCAGATAACCCAATCGAACTAAGGGCTAACACCTCTCTCGCAGATGTGGAAGTAACTGCTGTTATTGTCAGTTCTTCGGAGAAAGGAACAGCGAACTTCAATCACCTATTGCTGGAACCCACAACTGTACACCTGAATAATCAGCAGAGAATAATTTTGGAAACGCTACTCGTAGAACATCAGGATATCTTTCCGCGAACAAAAAACGACCTCGGTCGAACCACGATTATGCGGCACCAGATCGATGTGGGCAGCAACAAACCGATTAAACAGCCTCCCAGGTGGCTTCCATTGGCCAAACGTCAGGAAGCGGAAAATCTGGTAAACGAGATGAAAAGCCAAGGCGTTATCAATCCATCTAGTACCCTGGGACTTCTCCAGTCGTCCTGGTGAAGAAGGGGGATGGCTCGACTAGATTTTGCGTCGACTACAGGCAGCTAAATGAGGTTACCAAAATAGATTCATATCCGCTGCCACGTATTGATCTGACTCTTGATGCACTCTCCGGTTTAACTTGGCTTTCGACATTAGATCTACAGTCGGGCTACTGGCAAGTAGAAGTGGAAGAAGAAGACCGCGAAAAGACCGCGTTCACTACAGGCAGTGGATTGTGGGAGTTTTCAGTTACGCCATTTGGGCTAACCAATGCCCCTGCAACTTTTCAGAGGCTCGTGGAAGTCGTCCTCCAAGGAATTCCACCTCAGGCGGGCCTAGTATATTTGGACGATGTTATCGTACATGGCCCCACGTTTGAACAAATGGTAGAAAATCTCCGCCTTGTCTTAGACCGATTAAGAGTAGCCAATCTAAAAGTATCACCGAAGAAATGTCAGTTGTGTCAGAGAGGTAAAGTTCCTAGGACACGTCATCAGTGACTCCGGCTTGTCGGCAGATCCCGACAAAACTAATGTTGTCAGGAATTGGCCGCGATCACAAACACGAAGGGATATACAGTCATTTCTCGGGATGTGTGCTTATTATCGGCGATTCGTTAAAAATTTCTCAGCTATCGCGAAACCATTAACCGAGCTTACGGAGAAAGGTCGAAAGTTCCTCTGGTCGAATGCCTGTCAAGAAGCGTTTGAAGAGTTGAAAGACCGATTAACCACTGCGCCTATACTTACTCAGCCTGACGATAATTTACCTTTTATCCTGGACACAGACGCCAGTCAACACGCTTGGGTAGCTATTCTCTCGCAAGTTAAAGACGGGATGGAATACCACAGCAACACATTCAGTCGCCCGGAGCGAAACTACTGTGTCACTAGGAAAGAACTGATTGCGATAGTCAAAGCCTGCTCACATTTTCAGCCCTACTTACTAGGGAAAAAGTTCACAATTCGAACAGACCATGCATTTTTGAGATGGTTGATGAGCTTTAGGTGTCCCGAGAGACAAGTAGCCAGATGGATAGAACGCATGCAGGCCTATGATTTTGAAATTGTGCACCGTCCAGGTAACAGTCACAGTAATGCAGATGCAATGTCTCGCCGGCCTTGTTCAACAATTGATTGTCAATATTGTCAACGGCTCGAAGAGAAAGACACAACCATAATTTGCCTAGTCACCACTCAAGAAGATATAGTTCAGAAACAGGAGGACGACCTCATCTTACGATGAATTCGCAGTTGGTTGACTACGGGCCAGCACCCAGATAAAGACAACATCAAAGACCTGAGCCCTGAAATTAAATCGTATTGGTCAATGTGGTCTCTTCTGAAAATAGAATAACATCGCAGTTCGACTAATCAGTCAAGGATCAGAAACTACGAAACAAATTCTGGTTCCGAAAGCCCTTCGAAAACTTGTTCTGCAGCAGGTGCAGGACTCTATAAGTGGCGGACACTTCGGTGTTGATAAGACGTTAGGTAAACTTCGACAGAAATATTATTGGATTTGTAGTAGTACTGATGTAAAGGACTGGTGTGCCGGATGCATACAATGTCAAGCACGGAAAGGACCGCGGCCAAGACGGAGAGCTCCTCTACAAGTATGTACCATTGGCGCACCTTTCGAAAGAGTTGCTGTGGACATACTGGGACCACTTCCAAAGACCAATAAAGGTAACCGCTATTTAGTAGTCTGTATGGACTATTTCACCAAATGGCCTGAAGCAATTCCAGTGCCAGATCAGACAGCCGAGACTGCAATCGATGCACTCATATCAGACGTATTCAGTCGGCATGGAGCCTACTACAGCTCCATTCGGATCAAGGTACAAATTTTTAAAGTGCCGCTTTCCAAGAGGTACTGCAGAAGTTCGGAGTAGAGAAGACGCGCACAACGGCCCTACACCCACAGTCAGACGGTTTGGTCGAAAGATTTAACAGAACAATTCTTGACTACCTAGCGAAATTTTTGAATTCGCACCAAAGGGAATGGGACCAGTACGTGCCTTACCTACTGCTATCGTATCGCGCAAGTGTACAGGATAGCACTAAACAAACCGCAGCTAAACTCCTTTTTGGTCGAGCACTTCGTTTACCACTGGAGATGCTCTTGGGAAGCCCACCTACTGAAGTTACGTCAATCAATGAGTACCTTGATAATTTGACCACGACACTGAATGAGATCCATGGGAATAATCGAGCTATGTTGAACACTGCGAGCCGGCTTATGAAGACATACTGTGACTTGCGGTCGAGGAAACCCAGTTTTCAAGTAGATCAGCTTGTTTGGTTATACTTCCCAAGACGCGTAATCGGGCGGTGCCCAAAACTTTAGTGCGACTGGGATGGGCCATACAAGATCACCGAGGCTGTAACGGAAGTGGTTTTCAAGATAAAGAAATGTCACGGTGGAAAGAAGCGAACTGTCCACGTCGACAGACTGGCCCCGTACCGCGAAAGAAAGGACCTTTCAATATAACCACTTATGCTTCCTGGTAGCCCTAAGAAGGCATCCAGCCAGCTTAACTGGTAACTACGGGATACCAATGTGCTTGTAAATTAGTCCACTTTTTCACACTCCCTTGCTTGACAATGAGTCAAAACCCCTCCCACATGGTACCCTACATAGGCCGCGCTGCCGTAGGAATTCCACAGTAAAGACTGTCTTCGAAATTTTAACTCCTGCTGGGGACCTTGGCGCACACCCTCAAACGAATGCCTATCTGCGATCAGAGATAGATGCCCGTGCGGAAGAGGTCCTACAATCAGTTGGTTAGGTTACTGGTTGCAGAGGCTTCTCCGCCTGGTCTTGGGTTTGAGGGTCGAAGGTGTACTCGTAGACCAGATTTTTTGGGTTGCTGGGCTGCGAGTGCACCTTTGGTTTTCAATACCGAGACCGATATCGAGCTCTGACCAAGTGCCGGCGTGACATCGGGGAGGTGTCGCTGGCTCGTCATGCACAGATCAAGTCCGAAGAAGCCTTGGCGGCGTTTCTTCATTATTTCCATAATACGTCGTAGGTAAATAAAATTTAAAAGGACACGATCCTAGTAGAACCCATCTCTACATTAAATGAGTAGATGAAATTTGCTTGAACGTCTATAGCTCTAACCCCTTCTGGGTTAACTTTCAGTAGACGTTTTAACTTTCCTATCCTTTCTTCATTATTTCCATAATATGTCGTAGCTGAATAAAATGTAAAAGGACACGATCCTAGTAGAACCCATCTTTACCTTAAATAGGTAGATGAATTTCTCCCTAACTCCTTCTGAGTTAGCCTTCCTTAGAAGGTTTTTCCTATCCTACCCCTCCTTCATGACCTTCATGATCCGTGGCGCCCGACGTCAACTCGTTGTGGGTGCGGTCCGCCTGCGTAGAGTGACCATTTTGGTCTCCGTAGAGCCTTGAGCTCTCGAAAGGCCGCCCTTTTACTCTCGTCAGGACGGTATCTCTGCATTGACACGGGTTTGAGTGTACAGTACCAAAGTTCTCTTCGTGTACATGTCGTGCTTCTCCGATTGCTTTACCCGCCGCAATAGAAAGAGATGAACCAGCTTGGAAGGAGCAACAAGCTTGTGAGGCGAGGGGGGGGGGGGTAGTGTAACAAGATGACTTACCCCGCTTCTGTTAGGCACTAGCAACAACTTCAGCCCTAGCAGTCAACTCCCTAAATTGTGGCCAACTATCATGTGGAGGCTTAATGTCAAGAGCTAATGCAGAGAGGAATCTAATCTCTCGATATAGGGCAGTATTCCTAAAATGTGTTAAATCTGGTTGCCTCCTAATAATGGGAGCTTTTCCTGTGCAATAGCTCCAGACCATTCGCTGCAGTACATCTAAAAGATGTTCTTGGTAGTCATCGCTTTCTCCTTCTAAAATTATGCTGTCAAGGCATTCGTTCATTTCAGGATGAGTTGAATAATTGCCCATTCATAAGTCCTCAACACCTTTAGAAATTAGTGTTTAGAAGTTCATCATTTCTTGAACGATGAGACCAACATCTTAATGAGAAGAAAACTTAAAAAATTTTGACATTTAAATTATGCAGGAAGTATTTCGCAAAAGTCCAGATTTGTCGAGTAAATTTTCGTTTATTTACATACCTCGAGAAAATAAAACAGGCGAGACAACGAAAACGGCATACAATGTGACAGCTTCTCTGTCTAACGAAAGGCACTGAACCATAGCGAAAACAGAAACCCCGTCCATACAGTTCCGCGCGACACCTACTTCTTCCCAAATAAATTTCTCAAGGCAACTACAGCCAGCAGTCCCTTCACGGCTCCTCCAAGGTTTGCGATCGCGACGCACCGCGGAAGCAGAATGAATATTCCTCACCTCGCAAGCAACAGTAGGAGCGAGATAGCTTAAAGTTGGAAATGAACTCCGCCACAAGAAATGCAAAAATAAACTCCGGGTGGTGAAATGAATGCGACGGGAGTTCAAAATAAATAGTAGCTAATTTCAATATTTATTTCGCTTAGAAATAAGACCAGTTTGACACCTCTAGCACTTTCCACAGAACCAATTTGACAAATATAGCAAAAAGAAAAAAAAATCAAAACCAACAACTCAAACTGGCATTCAATGACTTATACCGATTTGACAAATATAGCAAAGCCCGAGAGCAATAAATTAAAGTGACGTGTAATAACTCGGGCCGAAGTGACAGGTGTAGCAAAGCCAAAACTGGTAAACCAGCTTGACGCTCATTGACTTTTAATACACCAGGTTGTCAGCTTGGTTAAGAGAAAAGAAATGAACTGCTTCACAACTATTGCACCTTAAAGAACACTCCTTGGTGAAATATGGGAAGTAACGGAAGACTAGCTAAAAGCATTTAAAATGGAATTTGAAATCAAATGTCAAAATTAGGGATAACAGGTAAAATTTTAAAACAAGCAAAATGACGTTGTAATCAAATGTAACAATTAGGAAAAACTTGTAAAACATTTAAAAAGTGAATTTGTAATCAAATGTCAAAATTAGGAAAAACTTGTAAAACATTTAAAAAGTGAATTTGTAATCAAATGTCAAAATTATGAAAAACTTGTAAAACATTTACAAAGTGAATTTGTAATCAAATGTCAAAATTAGGTAAAACTTGTAAAACATTTAAAAAGTGAATTTGTAATCAAATGTCAAAATTAGGAAAAACTTGTAAAACATTTAAAAAGTGAATTTGTAATCGAATGTCAAAATTAGACATAACTTGTAAATCAGCTGAAACCAAATAAAATGACGTTGTAATCAAATGTAACTGTTAGCAAGAATTTGTAAAACATTTAAAAATGAAGTTGAAATTAAATGTAAAATTAGGAAAAGCTTGCAAAACAATAAAAATGAAGTAAAGTGAATTATAGTCTAAGTAAAAAATTAGAAAACTTGTAGGACATTGAACAACAAACTGTAAATGACGTTAACTTCAGAACTGAGGTGTCGCTCAATTGAGTTAACTAAGCTAGAATAAGTCACATAGGCCGCGAAAAAAGGGTAAGCGCCCATATTAAGTTTGACTCTTGTTTGCAAAGGATAAAGCAAAATTTTTGTTGTTGTAAAAGTTATAATAGAAAGCCAAGTTTTTCTTCAATGAAAAACCAGTAAAAGTGGAAAGTAAGTGTTTGTCTTTCTTTTCCACTTAACCCGACTAGCAATAAACAGACCGAGGAACAAGAAAAGGAGAACACAAGGAAAATTAAAAATACAGCGCTTTTAAAGGGGCCCCAGGTAACAGAAGTCTTTATTTTAAAAGTATTTGCCGGCGTTTTCCCCAAAGAACGCACACACCAACCGATATTCCGCTGTTGACGCTCGTCCAGGTGGAAATACAGGCATCGAAGCTAACGGATCCCGTAACGGGAACAGTCGCCGCATTAAAAAGGGGAAGGTTAAGTCGAATTCCCACAAATTTTCCTGAAAGATTGGACAGCTGTAGCATCCTGAATAGGTATTCTCCAAACCTACTCAAATTTGTTGCCAAAATCTGTCACGACGTTAGCTGAAAAGAAGATGGTAAAGCGATTTTGCAACAATATTTACGTTTGTAATGAAGATCGCCACAACTCAAAAAGTGAAAGTGACACACTGTTCTATGTAGAATATCTCTGTTCTTAAGTAACAGAAAAGTGACACTATCGCTATCTAGCGCCAAAAACAATGTGATAGAAATATGCCAATTTCATGGTGTATTTAACTCAAAAACGACAAATTTTGAGTTGGGTCATATTTCTATGTGACGTGCGAATTAGTAGTGAAATGAGCTAACTTTCTGCAGTGTATTTCTATGGACGTAGTCAGTCCATATTTTAAATGTCAGTGGTTTTACATAAGAACGCTGCAAATATTTTAGAATGTTAGGAGTGTTACATGCCAAAATTACCTGAAAATTGGCTTATCTCTCTTTAAGGCGAAGAAATTGCCATCAGCAATTGATTCAAATTCCCCAGTCAAAAACAAAAAGTATTTCCCATAGAACGACTTGGGACAAATAAAAAATTTAAATTTCAACCCAAGTCGTTTCAATAGAAAAAAGCCCCACGACAAATCTTACCTTCAGTAAGATTTGTCGAAAATACGATATGTATGTACCCAGCGCGAAATCTGGTCAGGCCTTTCACGTGAAGGCTTGTGGAAGCAGTTAAACTAATAGTGCAAATATATGAAAAAACCGAAAAATTTTCGTTCCATTCCACATTAATCCCGTAAGAAGCTTGGTGGAAGGTGCAATGCACTTTTCAAGCTCATTTTTGTTTTGCTAAAGCAGTAAAACCTTAGTGCAAAACATGAAAAGCCGAACAATTTTCGATCCCTTCCAGATTGATCCTGGAAGAAGCCTGTTGGAAGGTTAAACGCATGTTTTCAAGTTCATTCGTGATTTGTTTGTGAAACCAAGTGCACGCAGATTTGTTTTTGCTCGCAGAGAGTCCACTGAGGAGGCATACATGCCCATTCCTTCCAATGAAGCTAGGGGGAAGCACATGAAAAAGCTTGAACTGCTCCCTTCCTAGGACATGCCTGTACAAAAGTCCTACATGGTGTCCAATGAATAGGCATGCATCCTCGATTCCTTCCAAGGAAGCTAGGGGGAAGCACAAGAAAAAGCTTGAACTGCTTCCTCCCTAGGACATGCCTGTACAAAAGTCCTACAAGGTGTCCAATGTAGCGGCATGCATCGTAACTTCCAAGGAAGGCATCCGGTTTGGGTGATAGTATGATTCCATTTCGCGCTGGGTACATATACGCATACATATCAGGCGCATAAAATTTACTCGGTGAAAATTTAAACGATCAAGTCTTCACCGAAAAAACCTCCTTTCAGCAAATTATCGCGAGCGGCACACATTGTGGGTGCAACAATGTATGCACGATAGCAAGACGATGGTTTGATATTTATGAAAATATCAAATTTCGTTTCAACCATCGTCAGCCGCGGTAGGCTGAACACAAATTGTAAACAGGTAAAGAAAATAGAAGTTGCCATCAGAAAAAATAAATAAACGTTTTGTGAAAATAACCATAAGAGGAAGTTTGTGAAAGAAAAAGTCTGTGATCAAAGAAAAAGTAAAAAAAAAATATATAAATAAAATAAAAGTGTGCGAGTTGTCTTAATCATAGCTTCCTGAAACGGCGTAGAGTGATTGCCTTCGGCTAAGGTAAGCCCCGAAATATAACGGGAGTTAGGACTAAGTTAAGTTAGGGCTCTGATGTGGTAGTGAGGGAGCCTGTTTCGTGGCTTGGGAAGTGTTTCTCTTGGAACACCCAAAGCTGAGGTCCGAAACTCAAATTCCGAGAAAAACCTATACACATACATCACATGCATACAATAGTATTCATTGAAATAAATTTTTATTTTTTTAAGTTTTGGAATAAAAAATTATTTTTAAGTTGAATTATATAAATTAAGAAGTATAAAATAAATAAATATATTTTTTCAAATATCTCAATTAATTAAATATTTTTTCTTCAAATTTAGGGGGTGGTCATGACCCCCCCCCCCTGGATCTGCCTCTGAAGATAAGAGTCCTACATGACAAGCCTAGTAAAACGAGGAAAAATAATGTTCATGTTTCTATGTATATTAGTGAAACTAATCATTGCTCTAAGGTAATATGGTTCAACATTTTTTTTTGCAAGTTAAAAAAGAACACTAACGCTTTTTTCTTGAGATATGTAGTAAGCGAGCACCCACCAGCTTGTCGCGATAAGGCGTGACGTGGTCATACCTGCGAAGGCCGAAGATGAAACGTAAGCAATCGTTGAACGGGACCTCCATTTTACGGTACAAGCACTTTCAAATCGAGGGAAAATTAAACTTCCGCATGTGAAGTATGGCAAGATTAGTGTCTTAACCAAATTTAAACGAGTTGCGTGTGGCAAAATACTGGCTGAGAGCCAGAGCCTTCGAAGATTTTTGATTTTGTATTGTCACAGCAGTTCATATTATGGTTCAACAAAGTACCCAAATTTTTCACTTTGCTAGCACAAGATAATGTTTTACCGTCCAGAATTACGGGTGGGATATCAGGCGAAAGGAGTGGACTGTTGTGAAAAAAAATATATTGAGACTTAGAGGGATTAAATCTCAATGCTTTAATCCTGGACCATGCTTTAATTCTGCTCAAATCGTCATTAATAAGTCCGGTGGCATCTTCAAACAGGCCAATAGGTGTGTTTAGATAAAGTTGCACATCATCTGCGTATAAGTGAATCTTGACATCACGTCCAACTAGAGGAAGGTCATTAATAAATAAATTAAAT
This sequence comes from Dioctria linearis, assembly GCA_963930735.1. Classification (NCBI taxonomy): domain Eukaryota; kingdom Metazoa; phylum Arthropoda; class Insecta; order Diptera; family Asilidae; genus Dioctria; species Dioctria linearis. The sequence continues at coordinate 118,363,696 of OZ005740.1, read as the reverse complement.
AGCAACGGCCCCAAGATTGCACCCTGAGGTACACCAGTCGGGAGAGGAAGTGAATCCGACAACCTATAATTCACCTGCACCCGTTGATGCCGTTCTGATAAGAAACTTCCGATCAGACCAGAAGTGGAAGCAGTAAATCCAAGAAAATTAGACAGCTTATGCTGTAACAAACTGTGGTTTACACTATCGAAAGCCTTTGAAAAATCAAGCAGAACTAAAACGGTAGCGTTATGCTGATCTAAGGCTGCTCTTATATCACTAGACACTTTAAGTATAGCAGTCCCGCAGCTTCGAGAACGCCGGAAACCAGACTGCCAATACGACAAGAGCTTTTTAATTTCCAAGTGACCAATAATCTGGAAGCTAATTAGCTTTTCCCAAACTTTAGACATTAAACTTAATATACTGATTGTCCTTAAATCACCAGGAGATTCCGGAGAAGGTTTTTTGGCAATTTGCAATACCAATGCCGCTTTCCAAAACGTAGCAGAATCTTAATAAAACGCGGAGACAGACAATCAGGTCCAACAGCATGAGATTTAATAGAATAATTTGAAGTAAACAATTCACTTCGATCTACACCCCGAAAAGAAACAGATATGTAATGCAACTGGGGTCACTTACAGTATAATCAATATAACTCGAGTTAGGAGTCCTAGCATGCTCATCGTTCAATTGAGTAGTAAAAAATCTATTTAGATTATTCGGATCCTGCTCGCAGTTAGTTTTATCTTTCCCGTATACTCCTGCTTTTCTTAGGATCTGCTACAAAATTCTTGGTTGCAAGTCACTGTGAAATTTGGTGCTAAAGTATCGACGTTTAGCTATGCGGACAGCCATAGTGGCCCTATTTCGTGCTGCACGGTACATGTTTAAAGCTTCACCCATTTTAAGCCGGCTGTAGCTCTGGTAAAAGATCTCCCTCTTATCAATGAGAACTTGAACACTCCGCAAGAACCAAGGGCAGCGATTCTCACGTATAAATTAAGTTTTAATTGGCACATATTTATTGAATAAACAGCTACACAAGGAGGAGAATATGTCGACTTGGCTATCGATTGACGAAGAATAGTACATAGAATCCCATGGTAAATCAGAACACTCATCAAAGTAAGCTGCGGTGTCGTGTAACGCAAATGGATGTCAGGCGACAGATCTACCTACATTCACTTGTACCTGAATGTAGATACATACATCATCGTGGGATTAGCGTGGGTGGCTGCACAGCAAATATGCCGCTAGCGATCAGCCGGCTTGGGGTGGTTCTTGCCACCCACATCCCTTGATGCTTGTTAAGCTGTGCAAAATCGTCAACATAACTGATCAGACAGACGGACGGACAGTAAAAAAAAGAAATTGTAGTCGTGACTGCAGACGGACTGACAGACAAAAAAAGATCTAATGCAGGCTTCCTTCTCTTGGTGGAACCTGAAAGCCCAAAAAGAAGAAAATTGATTTTATTTATATGCTGCAAAAAGAAGGAGAATAGAAGACCTCAGCAACGCCAAACAAGTGCTAATTCACGCGGAGAGTTTACAACGTTGGCAAATGAACGATTGAGAGGGAGTGAGAGAGCTGAAATGGGTCTCTGATGTTGTTGAGACCCCGGCTTTGGGTAATGTTGGGCCCAATCGCCCCCATCCACCCTGGCTAAGCCTCCAAAGCCGTATCGAAGTGCTCAGCCCCATTTGAAAATGCGTGTGCTAAAGGCCCACCTCAGCGATGCCCCATCAAGCCTTCACCCTCCTCCTGTTGAAAATTATCTAAGCATCGTTAGGCTAGATCCTGATATAAAGAATGGAATATGATAAGAAAACTCGCAAGATTATGTCCCATGTAAAACTGTGGATGGATATATCTGTTCTTAATTTCAGTCGTTCAACCTTTGAATTCCGTCGGTCATCACTCCTTACATCAACTAAAGACAATTAGATATTTAGGCTAAGATATGCCCTACTAAGCCTGACCTTAAACTAATTAACGGTATAGCCAAGTACCCATGGCAAGCAAAAAAAAACAAACAAAAATTGGCCATGTATGGAGAAAGAAACCTTATATCCAAAATACAATATAATATGATGTAATATAATGAAGTGTAATATGGCTCTATAAATGTTACCTAATAGTATACGTGTGATGGCAATAAAAAAAATATAACTTACTGGGAATGGTGTACCAGCCATTAGTGTACGAAATTCATCTGATGCTCCGTCTGCTGGCGTAGCGGGTGCACCCTTTCGATCCGGCCTGCTGCTAGTTTTTCCTGTAAATCTGCTGCTAACCTGGTATTGTCTGAGTGGGTTCATTGACCTCTTTGTTTTTGTTTATGTGGGTTCATTGACTTCTTTTTTTTTTTGTTAATGTTAGTTCATTGACATCTTTTTAATTTTCTCTATGTGGGTTCATTGACCTCCTTTTTTTTCTTATCTTAGTCTGAGCTTTGTATCACTACTATTAAACCATATGCCTAACACTTACATGTCACCAGAAAGCCTGCTTGAACACTGCACGGCTTGGAGGAATGAATGACGGAATTCGACTACAAAAGCAAACCAAATCAAGGCTGAAAGTAACTGACGTACTACTAATTTGCTCATGTTAGAGTAACATTTAAGTGGTTATGTTTACGGGTGGACACACCTTGCACTACACAAGTAATCATGAGCACTTTAAAAACTAGAGTTACTAATAAGAATATTTCCTTTTCAGACCGACTTCAAGGTATGGAAATTCTATCACGGATAAATGCACTAAACAGGTAATTATATAAATTTATATAAACTACAGTCACGTCACTAATATGAACATTTTTCTTTCAGATTGCCTTCATGGCATAAAAACTATATCCTAGTATAATGTGCCGCACAGGTAATTATGTAACCTTAAAAAAACTACAGTCTCTAATAGGAAAATCTTCTTTTCAGATTTCCATCATGATAAAACAAAATTATATCGGAGTATTCTGCACCACACATGTAACTATATACACTTATAAAACTACGGTCTCTAATAGAAAAATCTTCTTTTCAGATTTCCTTTAGTATGAAAAAACTATTATATCGAAGTATTATGCACCACACAGGTAACTATATACATTTATAAAACTACGGTCTCTAATAGCAAAATCTTCCTTTCAGATTTCCTTCAGTATAAAAACTATCATGAAGAAGTATTATGCACCACAGAGGTAACTAAATAAACTTGTAAAACCACAGTCACTAATACGCACATTTTCCTTTCAGATTGCCTTCATGGCATCAAAAAAACTATATCCTGGTATAATGTGCCGCACAGGTAATTATGTAAACTTAAAAAAAAACTATAGTCTCTAATAGGAAAAAAACAAAATTATATCGGAGTATTTTGCACCACACAGGTAACTATATACACTTATAGAACTACGGTCTGTAATAGGAAAATATTCTTTTCAGATTTCCTTCAGTATGAAAAAACTATTATATCGAAGTATTATGCACCACACAGGTAACTAAATAAACTTGTAAACCTACAGTCACTAATATGCACATTTTCCTTTCACATTGCCTTCATGACATAAAAACTATATCGAAGCGTAATCCACTGCGCAGGTAACGAAAAAAAAATTATGAAACTATCGTCACTAATATGAACATTTTCCTTTCAGATTGCCTTCATGGCATAAAAAAACTGTAACCTGATATAATGTACCGCACAGGTAATTATTTAAACTTAACTCAACTGCTACGCGCCGTATCCCATCTAACCCGCTCAGAACTCAAAACTAGACTGCCCAACTACCTACATTACAGCCGTTCACCCCGTTCAACAACCAACCGACGAACAATCTTCTTGTTTTTCTGTCGAACGAAAAATCACGAGTTTTAATGCCGGCGACTGCACTGCTGATTATCTGTGCGGTTGTGCGTATATCATTTTCATGCAGGACTCGTTGCCACCGAACATCTACAGTGTAGCCACATTTTTCTGCGAATTTCGGGCAGCCTTGTTCTGATGTATTGGCTGTTGGTATCGCGTGATGCTTTACAGCTAGGCGAGTTACAGTTGCGTGCCTGGAATGTTGGCTGGCTAGCGGTAAGTTGTAAGCAGAAAAATTATAATTTGTGTGCATTTGCACCAATTGGAATTTTTTTTCCGTTTTTCTTTTTTGTTTTCAGGCTTTCTTTATAACATGGAGAAGTAGCTTAGGGCTACTTCTCGAAAATGTTTAAATTTTAATTTTTTCTTGAATTTATAATATGGAGAAGTAGCATAGGGCTACTTCTAGAAGAGATTTAAATTTTTTTTTCAGGAATTTGTAATGTGGAGAAGTAGCATAGGGCTGCTTCTCGAAAATGACTATTTTATCCCCTTTCTAGGTACTTCTGGGAAATCATGGGGGTTTCTCTGCAGTCGTAGAGAAGCCAAACAAAAGTAGCGTAGAGGGGTATACGCTACAGCGTGGGGACGACCCACCGAGAATAGCGTCTCATGCCGGGCAAAACGAGGAAGGGAGAGAAAAGAGAGAAAGAGAAAAAAAAGAAAGGAAAAAACAGGAAGGTTGACTCGGGAGGTGGATTGTGAATAATATCTTTACAGCCGCCCCCAACGTGGGGACGACCCACAAGATTCTCAAGCCGGGCATATGCCAGACCCTGCGTTGTTGAGACATAAGCTCCCATCTAAGGCCATGATCCCAATTCGTCTTGGACGAGGGAGGACTGATCTACCGATAGACGTCGTCTACCAACTCGCCTCGCCCAATGAACTGGCCAGGAAGAGGTAAAATGCCGCTACTTATCGTTCTGTGTTCTGCTGAATCCAGTCGCAACACCCCTGAATTTCCCTCCAATCCCAAAAGATCGCTTCGGAACAAATAGAATTCATCCATCAACTCAGTCAGGATGACGGAAATGCCGCGGGATGCAGCAAGCTCTAAGGAAATTGAAGAAAGGACAGGAATGAAACATCCTTCAGATGAAGGGTAACCCAGAAGGGGTTAGTAACACCCACAGTCAGACTGTTTGGTCGAAAGATTTAACAGAAAATTCTTGACTACCTAGCGAAATTTTTGAATTCGCACCAAAGGGAATGGGACCAGTACGTGCCTTACCTACTGCTATAGTATCGCGCAAGTGTACAGGATAGCACTAAACAAACCGCAGCTAAACTCCTTTTTGGTCGAGAACTTCGTTTACCACTGGAGATGCTCTTGGGAAGCCCACCTACTGAAGTTACGTCAATCAATGAGTACCTTGATAATTTGACCACGACACTGAATGAGATCCATGGGAATAATCGAGCTATGTTGAACACTGCGAGCCGGCGTATGAAGACATACTGTGACTTGCGGTCGAGGAAACCCAGTTTTCAAGTAGATCAGCTTGTTTGGTTATACTTCCCAAGACGCGTAATCGGGCGGTGCCCAAAACTTTAGTGCGACTGGGATGGGCCATACAAGATCACCGAGGCTGTAACGGAAGTGGTTTTCAAGATAAAGAAATGTCACGGTGGAAAGAAGCGAACTGTCCACGTCGACAGACTGGCCCCGTACCGCGAAAGAAAGGACCTTTCAATATAACCACTTATGCTTCCTGGTAGCCCTAAGAAGGCATCCAGCCAGCTTAACTGGTAACTACGGGATACCAATGTGCTTGTAAATTAGTCCACTTTTTCACACTCCCTTGCTTGACAATGAGTCAAAACCCCTCCCACATGGTACCCTACATAGGCCGCGCTGCCGTAGGAATTCCACAGTAAAGACTGTCTTCGAAATTTTAACCCCTGCTGGGGACCTTGGCGCACACCCTCAAACGAATGCCTATCTGCGGTCAGAGATAGATGCCCGTGCGGAAGAGGTCCTACAATCAGTTGGTTAGGTTACTGGTTGCAGAGGCTTCTCCGCCTGATCTTGGGTTTGAGGGTCGAAGGTGTACTCGTAGACCAGATTTTTTGGGTTGCTGGGCTGCGAGTGCACCTTTGGTTTTCAATACCGAGACCGATATCGAGCTCTGACCAAGTGCCGGCGTGACATCGGGGAGGTGTCGCTGGCTCGCCATGCACAGATCAAGTCCGACGAAGCCTTGGCGGAGTTTCTTCATTATTTCCATAATACGTCGTAGGTGAATAAAATTTAAAAGGACACGATCCTAGTAGAACCCATCTCTACATTAAATGAGTAGATGAAATTTGCTTGAACGTCTATAGCTCTAACCCCTTCTGGGTTAACTTTCAGTAGACGTTTTAACTTTCCTATCCTTTCTTCATTATTTCCATAATATGTCGTAGCTGAATAAAATGTAAAAGGACACGATCCTAGTAGAACCCATCTCTACCTTAAATGAGTAGATGAATTTTGCTTGACCGTCTATAGCTCTTACCTCTCCTGGGTTATCTTTCAGTAGACGTTTTAACTTTCCTATCCTTTCTTCATTATTTCCATAATATGTCGTAGTTGAATAAAATTTAAAAGGACACGATCCTAGTAGAACCCATCTCTACATTAAATGAGTAGATGAAATTTGCTTGAACGTCTATAGCTCTAACCCCTTCTGGGTTAACTTTCAGTAGACGTTTTAACTTTCCTATCCTCATTATTTCCATAATATGTCGTAGCTGAATAAAATGTAAAAGGACACGATCCTAGTAGAACCCATCTTTACCATAAATAGGTAGATGAATTTCACCCTAACTCCTTCTGAGTTAGCCTTCCTTAGAAGGTTTTTCCTATCCTACCCCTCCTTCATGACCTTCATGATCCGTGGCGCCCGACGTCAACTCGTTGTGGGTGCGGTCCGCCTGCGTAGAGTGACCATTTTGGTCTCCGTAGAGCCTTGAGCTCTCGAAAGGCCGCCCTTTTACTCTCGTCAGGACGGTATCTCTGCATTGACACGGGTTTGAGTGTACAGTACCAAAGTTCTCTTCGTGTACATGTCGTGCTTCTCCGATTGCTTTACCCGCCGCAATAGAAAGAGATGAACCAGCTTGGAAGGAGCAACAAGCTTGTGCGGCGGGGGGGGGGGGGTAGTGTAACAAGATGACTTACCCCGCTTCTGTTAGGCACTAGCAACAACTTCAGCCCTAGCAGTCAACTCCCGTAAATTGTGGACTACTATCATGTGAAGGCTTAATGTCAAGAGCTAATGCAGAGAGGAATCTAATCTCTCGATATAGGGCAGTATTCCTAAAAAGTGTTAAATCGGGTTGCCTCCTTATAATGGGAGCTTTTCCTGTGCAATAGCTCCTGACCATTCGCGGCTGTACATCTAAAAGATGCCCATTCATAAGTCCTCAACACCTTTAGAAATTAGTGTTTAGAAGTTCATCATTTCTTGAACGATGAGACCAACATCTTAATGAGAAGAAAACTTAAAAAATGTTGACATTTAAATTATGCAGGAAGTATTTCGCAAAAGCCCAGATTTGTCGAGTAAATTTTCGTTTATTTACATACGTCGAGAAAATAAAACAGGCGAGACAACGAAAACGGCATACAATGTGACAGCTACTCTGTCTACAGAAAGGCACTGAACCATAGCGAAATCAGAAACCCCGTCCTTACAGTTCCGCGCGACACCTACTTCATCCCAAATAAATTTCTCAAGGCAACTACATCCTATATGGGAAGTAACGGAAGAATAGCTAAAAGCATTTAAAATGGAATTTGAAATCAAATGTCAAAATTAGGGATAACAGGTAAAATTTTAAAACAAGCAAAATGACGTTGTAATCAAATGTAACAATTAGGAAAAACTTGTAAAACATTTAAAAATTGAATTTGTAATCAAATGTCAAAATTGGGAAAAACTTGTAAAACATTTAAAAAGTGAATTTGTAATCAAATGTCAAAATTATGAAAAACTTGTAAAACATTTACAAAGTGAATTTGTAATCAAATGTCAAAATTAGGTAAAACTTGTAAAACATTTAAAAAATGTCAAAATTAGGAAAAACTTGTAAAACATTTAAAAAGTGAATTTGTAATCGAATGTCAAAATTAGGCATAACTTGTAAAACAGCTGAAACCAAATAAAATGACGTTGTAATCAAATGTAACTGTTAGCAAGAATTTGTAAAACATTTAAAAATGAAGTTGAAATTAAATGTAAAATTAGGAAAAGCTTGCAAAACAATAAAAATGAAGTAAAGTGAATTATAGTCTAAGTAAAAAATTAGAAAACTTGTAGGACATTGAACAACAAACTGTAAATGACGTTAACTTCAGAACTGAGGTGTCGCTCAATTGAGTTAACTAAGCTAGAATAAGTCACATAGGCCGCGAAAAAAGGGTAAGCGCCCATATTAAGTTTGACTCTTGTTTGCAAAGGATAAAGCAAAATTTTTGTTGTTGTAAAAGTTATAATAGAAAGCCAAGTTTTTCTTCAATGAAAAACCAGTAAAAGTGGAAAGTAAGTGTTTGTCTTTCTTTTCCACTTAACCCGACTAGCAATAAACAGACCGAGGAACAAGAAAAGGAGAACACAAGGAAAATTAAAAATACAGCGCTTTTAAAGGGGCCCCAGGTAACAGAAGTCTTTATTTTAAAAGTATTTGCCGGCGTTTTCCCCAAAGAACGCACACACCAACCGATATTCCGCTGGTGACGCTCGGCCAGGTGGAAATACAGGCATCGAAGCTAACGGATCCCGTAACGGGAACAGTCGCCGCATTAAAAAGGGGAAGGTTAAGTCGAATTCCCACAAATTTTCCTGAAATATTGGACAGCTGTAGCATCCTGAATAGGTATTCTCCAAACCTACTCAAATTTGGGGCCAAAATCTGTCACGACGTTAGCTGAAAAGAAGATGGTAAAGCGATTTTGCAACAATATTTACGTTAGTAATGAAGATCGCCACAACTCAAAAAGTGAAAGTGACACACTGTTCTATGTAGAATATCTCTGTTCTTAAGTAACAGAAAAGTGACACTATCGCTATCTAGCGCCAAAAACAATGTGATAGAAATATGCCAATTTCATGGTGTATTTAACTCAAAAACGACAAATTTTGAGTTGGGTCATATTTCTATGTGACGTGCGAATTAGTAGTGAAATGAGCTAACTTTCTGCAGTGTATTTCTATGGACGTAGTCAGTCCATATTTTAAATGTCAGTGGTTTTACATAAGAACGCTGCAAATATTTTAGAATGTTAGGAGTGTTACATGCCAAAATTACCTGAAAATTGGCTTATCTCTCTGTAAGGCGAAGAAATTGCCATCAGCAATTGATTCAAATTCCCCAGTCAAAAACAAAAAGTATTTCCCATAGAACGACTTGGGACAAATAAAAAATTTAAATTTCAACCCAAGTCGTTTCAATAGAAAAAAGCCCCACGACAAATCTTACCTTCAGTAAGATTTGTCGAAAATACGATATGTATGTACCCAGCGCGAAATCTGGTCAGGCCTTTCACGTGAAGGCTTGTGGAAGCAGTTAAACTAATAGTGCAAATATATGAAAAAACCGAAAAATTTTCGTTCCATTCCACATTAATCCCGTAAGAAGCTTGGTGGAAGGTGCAATGCACTTTTCAAGCTCATTTTTGTTTTGCTAAAGCAGTAAAACCTTAGTGCAAAACATGAAAAGCCGAACAATTTTCGATCCCTTCCAGATTGATCCTGGAAGAAGCCTGTTGGAAGGTTAAACGCATGTTTTCAAGTTCATTCGTGATTTGTTTGTGAAACCAAGTGCACGCAGATTTGTTTTCGCTCGCAGAGAGTCCACTGAGGAGGCATACATGCCCATTCCTTCCAATGAAGCTAGGGGGAAGCACATGAAAAAGCTTGAACTGCTCCCTTCCTAGGACATGCCTGTACAAAAGTCCTACATGGTGTCCAATGAATAGGCATGCATCCTCGATTCCTTCCAAGGAAGCTAGGGGGAAGCACAAGAAAAAGCTTGAACTGCTTCCTCCCTAGGACATGCCTGTACAAAAGTCCTACAAGGTGTCCAATGTAGCGGCATGCATCGCAACTTCCAAGGAAGGCATCCGGTTTGGGTGATAGTATGATTCCATTTCGCGCTGGGTACATATACGCATACATATCAGGCGCATAAAATTTACTCGGTGAAAATTTAAACGATCAAGTCTTCACCGAAAAACCTCCTTTCAGCAAATTGTCGCGAGCGGCATACATTGTGGGTGCAACAATGTATGCACGATAGCAAGACGATGGTTTGATATTTATGAAAATATCAAATTTCGTTTCAACCATCGTCAGCCGCGGTAGGCTGAACACAAATTGTAAACAGGTAAAGAAAATAGAAGTTGCGATCAGAAAAAATAAATAAACGTTTTGTGAAAATAACCATAAGAGGAAGTTTATGAAAGAAAAAGTTTGTGATCAAAGAAAAAGTAAAAAATATATATATAAATAAAATAAAAGTGTGCGAGTTGTCTTAAACATAGCTTCCTGAAACGGCGTAGAGTGATTGCCTTCGGCTAAGGTAAGCCCCGAAATATAACGGGAGTTAGGACTAAGTTAAGTTAGGGCTCTGATGTGGTAGTGAGGGAGCCTGTTTCGTGGCTTGGGAAGTGTTTCTCTTGGAACACCCAAAGCTGAGGTCCGAAACTCAAATTCCGAGAAAAACCTATACACATACATCACATGCATACAATAGCATTCATTGAAATAAATTTTTATTTTTTTAAGTTTTGGAATAAAAAATTATTTTTAAGTTGAATTATATAAATAAAAAAGTATAAAATAAATAAATATATTTTTTCAAATATCTCAATTAATTAAATATTTTTTCTTCAAATTTAGGGGGTGGTCATGACCCCCCCCCCTGGATCCGCCACTGAAGATAAGAGTCCTACATGACAAGCCTAGTAAAACGAGGAAAAATAATGTTCATGTTTCTATGTATATTAGTGAAACTAATCATTGCTCTAAGGTAATATGGTTCAACATATTTTTTTGCAAGTTAAAAAAGAACACTAACGCTTTTTTCTTGAGATATGTAGTAAGCGAGCACCCACCAGCTTGTCGCGATAAGGCGTGACGTGGTCATATCTGCGAAGGCTGAAGATGAAACGTAAGCAATCGTTGAACGGGACCTCCATTTTACGGTACAAGCACTTTCAAATCGAGGGAAAATTAAACTTCCGCATGTGAAGTATGGCAGGATTAGTGTGTTAACCAAATTTAAACGAGTTGCGTGTGGCAAAATACTGGCTGAGAGCCAGAGCCTTCGAAGATTTTTGATTTTGTATTGTCACAGCAGTTCATATTATGGTTCAACAAAGTACCCAAATTTTTCACTTTGCTAGCACAAGATAATGTTTTACCGTCCAGAATTACGGGTGGGATATCAGGCGAAAGGAGTGGACTGTTGTGAAAAAAAATATATTGAGACTTAGAGGGATTAAATCTCAATGCTTTAATCCTGGACCATGCTTTAATTCTGCTCAAATCGTCATTAATAAGTCCGGTGGCATCTTCAAACAGGCCAATAGGTGTGTTTAGATAAAGTTGCACATCATCTGCGTATAAGTGAATCTTGACATCACGTCCAACTAGAGGAAGGTCATTAATAAATAAATTAAATAGCAACGGCCCCAAGATTGCACCCTCAGGTACACCAGTCGGGAGAGGAAGTGAATCCGACAACCTATAATTCACCTGCACCCGTTGATGCCGTTCTGATAAGAAACTCCCGATCAGACCAGAAGTGGAAGCAGTAAATCCAAGAAAATTAGATAGCTTATGCTGTAACAAACTGTGGTTTACACTATCGAAAGCCTTTGAAAAATCAAGCAGAACTAAAACGGTAGCGTTATGCTGGTCTAAGGCTGCTCTTATATCACTAGACACTTTAAGTATAGCAGTCCCGCAGCTTCGAGAACGCCGGAAACCAGACTGCCAATACGACAAGAGCTTTTTAATTTCCAAGTGACCAATAATCTGGAAGCTAATTAGCTTTTCCCAAACTTTAGACATTAAACTTAATATACTGATTGTCCTTAAATCACCAGGAGATTCCGGAGAAGGTTTTTTTGGCAATTTGCAATACCAATGCCGCTTTCCAAAACGTAGCAGAATCTTAATAAAACGCGGAGACAGACAATCAGGTCCAACAGCATGAGATTTAATAGAATAATTTGAAGTAAACAATTCACTTCGATCTACACCCCGAAAAGAAACAGATATGTAATGCAACTGGGGTCACTTACAGTATAATCAATATAACTCGAGTTAGGAGTCCTAGCATGCTCATCGTTCAATTGAGTAGTAAAAAAATCTATTTAGGTTATTCGGATCCTGCTCGCAGTTAGTTTTATCTTTCCCGTATACTCCTGCTTTTCTTAGGATCTGCTACAAAATTCTTGGTTGCAAGTCACTGTGAAATTTGGTGCTAAAGTATCGACGTTTAGCTATGCGGACAGCCATAGTGGCCCTATTTCGTGCTGCACGGTACATGTTTAAAGCTTCACCCATTTTAAGCCGGCTGTAGCTCTGGTAAAAGATCTCCCTCTTATCAATGAGAACTTGAACACTCCGCAAGAACCAAGGGCAGCGATTCTCACGTATAAATTAAGTTTTAATTGGCACATATTTATTGAATAAACAGCTACACAAGGAGGAGAATATGTCGACTTGGCTATCGATTGACGAAGAATAGTACATAGAATCCCATGGTAAATCAGAACACTCATCAAAGAAAGCTGCGGTGTCGTGTAACGCAAATGGATGTCAGGCGACAGATCTACCTACATTCACTTGTACCTGAATGTAGATACATACATCATCGTGGGATTAGCGTGGGTGGCTGCACAGCAAATATGCCGCTAGCGATCAGCCGGCTTGGGGTGGTTCTTGCCACCCACATCCCTTGATGCTTGTTAAGCTGTGCAAAATCGTCAACATAACTGATCAGACAGACGGACGGACAGTAAAAAAAGAAATTGTAGTCGTGACTGCAGACGGACTGACAGACAAAAAAAGATCTAATGCAGGCTTCCTTCTCTTGGTGGAACCTGAAAGCCTAAAAAGAAGAAAATTGATTTTATTTATATGCTGCAAAAAGAAGGAGAATAGAAGACCTCAGCAACGCCGAGAGCTGAGATGGGTCTCTGATGTTGTTGAGACCCCGGCTTTGGGTAATGTTGGGCCCAATCGCCCCCATCCACCCTGACTAAGCCTCCAAAGCCGTATCGAAGTGCTCAGCCCCATTTGAAAATGCGTGTGCTAAAGGCCCACCTCAGCGATGCCTCATCAAGCCTTCACCCTCCTCCTGTTGAAAATTATCTAAGCATCGTTAGGCTAGATCCTGATATAAAGAATGGAATATGATAAGAAAACTCGCAAGATTATGTCCCATGTAAAACTGTGGATGGATACATTTGTTCTTAATTTCAGTCGTTCAACCTTTGAATTCCGTCGGTCATCACTCCTTACATCAACTAAAGACAATTAGATATTTAGGCTAAGATATGCCCTACTAAGCCTGACCTTAAACTAATTAACGGTATAGCCAAGTACCCATGGCAAGCAAAAAAAAAAAACAAACAAAAATTGGCCATGTATGGAGAAAGAAACCTTATATCCAAAATACAATATAATATGATGTAATATAATGAAGTGTAATATGGCTCTATAAATGTTACCTAATAGTATACGTGTGATGGCAATAAAAAAAATATAACTTACTGGGAATGGTGTACCAGCCATTAGTGTACGACATTCATCTGATGCTCCGTCTGCTGGCGTAGCGGGTGCACCCTTTCGATCCGGCCTGCTGCTAGTTTTTCCTGTAGATCTGCTGCTAACCTGGTATTGTCTGAGTGGGTTCATTGACCTCTTTGTTTTTGTTTATGTGGGTTCATTGACCTCTTTTTTTTTTGTTAATGTTAGTTCATTGACATCTTTTTTATTTTCTCTATGTGGGTTCATTGACCTCCTTTTTTTTCTTATCTTAGTCTGAGCTTTGTATCACTACTATTAAACCATATGCCTCACACTTACATGTCACCAGAAAGCCTGCTTGAACACTGCACGGCTTGGAGGAATGAATGACGGAATTCGACTACAAAAGCAAACGAAATCAAGGCTGAAAGTAACTGACGTACTACTAATTTGCTCATGTTAGAGTAACATTTAAGTGGTTATGTTTACGGGTGGACACACCTTGCACTACACAAGTAATCATGAGCACTTTAAAAACTAGAGTTACTAATAAGAATATTTCCTTTTCAGACCGACTTCAAGGTATGGAAATTCTATCACGGATAAATGCACTAAACAGGTAATTATATAAATTTATATAAACTACAGTCACGTCACTAATATGAACATTTTTCTTTCAGATTGCCTTCATGGCATAAAAACTATATCCTAGTAATTATGTAACCTTAAAAAAACTACAGTCTCTAATAGGAAAATCTTCTTTTCAGATTTCCTTCATGATAAAACAAAATTATTTCGGAGTATTCTGCACCACACATGTAACTATATACATTTATAAAACTACGGTCTCTAATAGAAAAATCTTCTTTTCAGATTTCCTTTAGTATGAAAAAACTATTATATCGAAGTATTATGCACCACACAGGTAACTATATACATTTATAAAACTACGGTCTCTAATAGCAAAATCTTCCTTTCAGATTTCCTTCAGTATAAAAACTATCATGAAGAAGTATTATGCACCACAGAGGTAACTAAATAAACTTGTAAAACCACAGTCACTAATACGCACATTTTCCTTTCAGATTGCCTTCATGGCATCAAAAAAACTATATCCTGGTATAATGTGCCGCACAGGTAATTATGTAAACTTAAAAAAAAACTACAGTCTCTAATAGGAAAATCTTCTGTTCATATTTCCTTCGTGATAAAACAAAATTATATCGGAGTATTTTGCACCACACAGGTAACTATATACACTTATAGAACTACGGTCTGTAATAGGAAAATATTCTTTTCAGATTTCCTTCAGTATGAAAAAACTATTATATCGAAGTATTATGCACCACACAGGTAACTAAATAAACTTGTAAACCTACAGTCACTAATATGCACATTTTCCTTTCACATTGCCTTCATGACATAAAAACTATATCGAAGCGTAATCCACTGCGCAGGTAACGAAAAAAAATTATGAAACTATCGTCACTAATATGAACATTTTCCTTTCAGATTGCCTTCATGGCATAAAAAAACTGTAACCTGATATAATGTACCGCACAGGTAATTATTTAAACTTAACTCAACTGCTACGCGCCGTATCCCATCTAACCCGCTCAGAACTCAAAACTAGACTGCCCAACTACCTACATTACAGCCGTTCACCCGTTCAACCAACCAACCGACGAACAATCTTCTTGTTTTTCTGTCGAACGAAAAATCACGAGTTTTAATGCCGGCGACTGCACTGCTGATTATCTGTGCGGTTGTGCGTATATCATTTTCATGCAGGACTCGTTGCCACCGAACATCTACAGTGTAGCCACATTTTTCTGCGAATTTCGGGCAGCCTTGTTCTGATGTATTGGCTGGTGGTATCGCGTGATGCTTTACAGCTAGGCGAGTTACAGTTGCGTGCCTGGAATGTTGGCTGGCTAGCGGTAAGTTGTAAGCAGAAAAATTATAATTTGTGTGCATTTGCACCAATTGGAATTTTTTTTTCCGTTTTTCTTTTTTGTTTTCAGGCTTTCTTTATAACATGGAGAAGTAGCTTAGGGCTACTTCTCGAAAATGTTTAAATTTTATTTTTTTCAGGAATTTATAATATGGAGAAGTAGTATAGGGCTACTTCTAGAAGAGATTAAAATTTTTTTTTTTCAGGAATTTGTAATGTGGAGAAGTAGCATAGGGCTACTTCTCGAAAATGACTATTTTATCCCCTTTCTAGGTACTTCTGGGAAATCATGGGGGTTTCTCTGCAGTCGTAGAGAAGCCAAACAAAAGTAGCGTAGAGGGGTATACGCTACAGCGTGGGGACGACCCACCGAGAATAGCGTCTCATGCCGGGCAAAACGAGGAAGGGAGAGAAAAGAGAGAAAGAGAAAAAAAGAAAGGAAAAAACAGGAAGGTTGACTCGGGAGGTGGATTGTGAATAATATCTTTACAGCCGCCCCCAACGTGGGGACGACCCACAAGATTCTCAAGCCGGGCATATGCCAGACTCTGAGTTGTTGAGACATAAGCTCCCATCTGAGGCCATGATCCCAATTCGTCTTGGACGAGGCAGGACTGATCTACCGATAGACGTCGTCTACCAACTCGCCTCACACAATGAACTGACCAGGAAGAGGTAAAATGCCGCTACTTATCGTTCTGTGTTCTGCTCAATCCAGTCGCAACACCCCTGAATTTCCCTCCAATCCCAAGAAATCGCTTCGTAACAGATAGAATTCATCTATCAACTCAGTCAGGATGACGGAAATGCCGCGGGATGCAGCAAGCTCTAAGGAAATTGAAGAAAGGACAGGAATGAAACATCCTTCAGATGAAGGGTAACCCAGAAGGGGTTAGTAACAAAGACTGAGACCATCTAAACTCGACAGTTTAGAGATAATACGCAAAAAAACTACACTCCACTGAGACTTCAGCCACACCAACCACCACTCGGAAACCTTTTGTTTAGAAGGAAATTGAAGAAAGACAGGAAAGTAAAATCCTTCAGATGAAGGCTAATCCAGAAGGGGTTAGTAACAAAGGCTAAGAATGTCATCACCCACCACTGAAGAAGTAGTAGGGGGGCTTGCGATAACTTGTGGTTCACAAGTGAAGCTTGCCGAATGCCTTCTTAGAGCTACCGAGATCTAATCGACTCTGATCAGGACTTTATATCCTGTGCATGGAAAATTCCGATTGAGAGACCCTTATCATTCTACAGACGATATGAAACACGCCCGATTCGTTCTACAATAGTCGCTTTTATGAACTTAGGTGCCAATTTGGCAGCAAAGCGATCGACTGCGCTACTTTGCACAAAGTTTCGGACGTACACCGTCTGTCCAGGTACAAAAGCTCTTTCTCGAGTTCGCAAGTTGTAACCAGTGGCGTACTTTCGATACGCCTCCGTAAGACGAAAATTTACTTCATCGCGCAATAGCTGAAGCTTTTGGTTGACAGGTATACACTCAATAGCCCCATCGGAATCTGCCTTCAAATCTCGCAGAAGTTGATATGAGCTACCGCTTGTTACCGGATGTCGACCGAAAAGCAAAAAATATGGCGAACATTAAGACGACCCATGCACGAAATTACGGATGGCGAAGCCAATCTCGCTCAGATGTTCGTCCCAATTTCGATGCTCTGTGCCGAAGTAGGCGCGGATCGCTACCAGAACGGACTGATTAACACGCTTAGAGGCGTTTGATTGAGGGGAGCAGGCTGGTTAGAAGATGTGTTTCACCCCATAACGCTCCAGGAATTTGAAAACCCGCGAGGCTGTGACCTCTGGTGTTGCTTCCAACAACACAAACTTAGATAAGTGATCCAGTACGCCTCGACTACGCGGGTATGGTCCTAAAAAATCACAGAAGATGCGCTGCCATGGCAGCTCGGTAGTCCGTACCGAGCCCAGTGGAGGTCTTGAAGACACATTGGTCGGCTTGATCAGTTTACACGTTTCGCAGGCGTTTATGAACTATCGTACTTCTGAAGCCATGCTCGGCCAGTAGTACTCACGACGTAATTTCTCCAAGGTTTTTGCGAAACCGAAATGTGCTGCTATAGGAGGACTATGCTCGGATTTTATCAAATCGTCAGTGAGACTATCAGGAACCCATAGCTTCCACTGAAGCCGCTCCTCTGAGAAGTAGTTAATTGGGAACGAAAACGAGATATGGACCTTACCACCGCTAATTCGTAAGTTCGGAAGACCGCTTGGATTGGAAGTGATTCGCTGGATTCTCTCCACATACGTTTTCTCATGGAATGCGGGGGACTCCAGATCAAGCGAACTGACTTGCGCAGGATAAACTAATTCGTCTGTGTGTTGTTCCGCTGCCTCGTCAGCAAATGAACTGGACAGAGCATCAGCCAACACATTGTCCTTACCCTTACGGTATTCAATGTGAAACTTGAAGGCCTAGAGTTTGAGGTTCCAACGAGCCAGCCTGCCACATAAATCCCGTTGGTCCATGAGCCATTTGAGTCTTGCGTGGTCAGTAATGACCGTGAACTCCAGTCCTCCCTCATACGGCCTGAGCCTTTTTATACTCAATACGGCGGCCAGACACTCTTACTCGGTTATGCTGTAGTTGCGTTGAGCAGCGTTCAGCTTCTATGATATGTAAGCATTGGGATACTCATCCCCATCCACAGAGCCCTGAAACAAGACGCTTCCAACTCCTGTAGTGCTAGCGTCGCACTGAATGAAAAAAGGCTTGGAGAGGTCAGGATTGGCGAGCACTGATGCGGTCATCAGACACTGTTTTAACTGTTGGAATGCCAGTTCCGCTTGTTCGCGCCACTCGAACTTGATGTTCCTCTTTAGAAAGTCTGTCAGAGTACTAGCGGTGGTAGCGAAATGTGGAATGAACCTCCTATACCAGCCGCATACTCCGAGGAAGCTACGTATTTTTTTGAGAGTGGTTGGCCTTGGCAAGCTCTAAATAGCAGTGACCATTTCGGGACCAGCCCGTAAGCACCCATCCCCAACTACAAAGAAAAGATATCTGACCTCTCTCATACAAAACTTACTTTTCTCCACATTGATCGTCAGGCCGGCAGCGCGGAGTAACGACGCGCCAGAAGCCTTGAGTGTTCGTCAAACGTGGAGGAAGTAATGAGTAAGTCGTCAAGATACACAGACACCCGGTCATGTAGCTCGTGAGGGATGACCTTGCACATCAGCTTGCACATCAGCTTGCACATTGTTTGCGGAGCGTTGCAAAGTCCAAACGGAAGCACCTTGAACTGGTATAGGGGTCTTCCTGGCACTGCGAAAGCCGTTTTATCTCTTGATCCCATAGCGAGAGGAATCTGCCAGAACGCGTCCTTTAAATCTATGGCAGAGATGAACTTTGTCTCCTGGAGTCTACTGAGGAGTCCATCTACAAAAGGCAACGGAAAGGCATCTGGGACTGTTACGGAGTTTAATTTTCGAGGGTCCAGACAGAGGCGCACTTTACCGTTAGCCTTCTTAACTAAAGTGACTGATGACGACCTCGAACTTTGGCTCTCCTCAATGACTCCTAGTGACAACATTTGGTCGAGCTCATCATATAAGGATTTCTGCACTGCCGAAGACACTGAATAGAAACGCTGTTTAATGGGTTTCGCCAGACCAATGTATATCTCATGCTCTACCAACGTGGTGAGACCCAAGCCTTGCTGGCTGAATGACGGAAAGGAGGTGATCACCTCCTGCAAACGGTGCGAATCGTATTCTGACAGATCGTGCTGTTGCGAACAAGAAGGTGAGGCTTTTGGCAAGGAATGAAGCTCACTTACCATGACAGGTCTTAAACCGAATGCCTTCCAAAAATCGACTCCCAGGTACAGGTGTTGCTGAAGAGAGGGAACTATGTGCAGTCTCATCATACGCGTCTTTTCACCATATTTTACGAAGACCAGTATGTGGCCCAGGACCTTTTGCTGCCGCCCATCAGCGGTTGAAACTGAAGACGGCATCGAAAGAAACGAAATCCCTATCTTATCCAGAAACTTCTCTGCTCCAGCCCCGAGCACGCTCACATTTGCACCGCTATCCAATAAACTTCGTATCTTTCGTCCTTGAATGTAGACATCGGCGTACGGACGAGGATCCCAAGGGTCCTCTTCATAAAATACTACTGTTTCGGCAATGGCAGCCTTTATTACTCTACGCAGGCTGAGGTATCTATGTGTGCGTGGGACAGTCCTGGTGGAAATGGACCACGAAGCTGATGGGAATTAGCTGACACAGAACGATTCCTCCTCTATATCCGAAGTGGAGATTGATGAGCTTTCATCCGAGAAGGTGGAACTACAACTTTCCAGAGGACAGGGCTCCGAGTAGGTGGTAAAATTTGACATGCTTTGCGTACTGGGATTCTGTGTCTGAGTAGAAGAGTTAGACATGTTTACTTTAAGACTGTTAACCGGTTTAAAATTCAATCTGGGCTCGCGAGTTTTGTGTTTTGGGAGCGCTGCAGCATCGCTGACAGCTCTACGCGGTGGAGTTAACGGTAGCGGTCGGGCTCGGTGTTGGTAGGCGCTTCCTCTGTCTTGCGCCTGAAGGTTTGGCTTGGAGTCAAACGGCGCTGACCACCTATAAAATTTTGACCCCTGCCTCGTTTTCCCGACAAGCAAGCCCTGCATTGCGTTTTTATTACCCCCACTGTACCGCATCCATAGCAAAAGACCTTCTGTGGACCTAGTGGACAGTTGGTTTGGACGTGACCTTCGGCCGAACAGTTCCAACATGTCACCTGAGATCTAGCGGGTCGGTGGATGTCTCTCGGAGCATTAATTTGAACGTCTCGCGGTGGAAATTCAATGGCGTCTATTCGATTAGACAAAGTGTGATTCAAATACGATGTATCTGAATAGATTTCATGCACTGCTCGTCACGGTGCGATCGCTCGCGGAGAGCCTATATCGGACCATAATTTTTCAAATCGGTTACACAGGTCCCTCAAAGCTAGTACTTTATCAGTCTGATAAAGGAGTAACGCCTCCTGTAAGGCAGGTTTAATGTTACGTCGCAGTATTTCCACCAGCTCTGCTTCTAGAATCGGTGTGCTCATTTTGGACACTAACGCGTGAACCGCTAATCGAAAATCACTGAAGGACTCGTTCACTTCCTTGCCTCTTTGACTAAACTAGCTTGCGAATTTCGTCGTCAGTTTCCTGGCTGCGGAATTCGCGTGGGAGTGCTGAACGTAACTCTTGCCACGAGTGCGTACGCTGATTTTGCAGATATAGCCAATACCAGTTGGCAGCTTTCCCGGTAATGAGTGTATGAAACCCAGCACACAATTCGGAGGCGGATACTTGTTCTAGTACTGCCAGAGATTCTATCCGAAATATGAACTCTGTCACATCCAAGCCGGATGCTGCATGAAAATTTAACTTCCAGCGGAAGACTGGACTGTGAGATACGCTGTTACGGTCCCTCGCTTCTGGCTGTCGAGTATGAGTTGGAATATTAAGCGGAGAAACGAACGACCCCAAAAAGGTGGTACACGAGATCCAGTATTACTTTGTCTCGGCAGCGGAGATACTCCAGTGACTGGACCTCTATTCAAACTTTCCAACCGATCCTTGATCGACGGAATACGTGACCTTACCCAAATTGGGGTCAGCAAACGTATGTGGTATGTCAGTGGGAGCTGCTTGAGCCCTCTGCTCTTCGAATATTGAAAAGTCCAGGTACGACTCGGCAGGCGTAGTGTGGACGTTCCCCAAGTTACAGAGTATATGGAGCACCTGATTGGTATAACGCGTACGATCTTCGACGGTTCAGATGGGGTCCGAACTCAGGTCACGATTCAGAGCGTCGACTCGACTGATAATATAGTCTAATTCGCGCGACGGATTTTTATGAGCGTGAGACTTAAAGGGTGCTCTGCCGGATTCCAACTTCTCGGCCTCGTACACTTCTGTGAGCTTACGGCGAGCGTTAGCTTCAGCAGACCTAAGGTTGCGTACAGCGAATTCGACCTCAAGCTCATCCGGTGATAAGAAGGAGAAGTTCCATCTTGGTCTGAATCTCCCGACAAATAGAACTAAGAGAAAAACTACCCGCGAGATAATGCTCTGGTGTTGGTATCAAAAGAAGAATTCCCCCGAGAATAGTGCCGAGAATAGTTCAACTGAAGACTATTCCAACTACGATAGGGAAACAATGATGTGACTATTCACGATAATTCAACCGAAAATTCCGCCAAGTATAATCATCAAACAGCCAAAGTGCGTTTAACGAATATCAAAGATACTGCAGCCAGAAATTGTGCCAGATATGTACCAAAAGAACCTGTGTTTAAGCTAACGCTGAAAATAATTCAGCCGAAGATAGCACCAACGTATATGATACCAAAAGAAAAACAAAAAAAAATGCGTTTATAACGATGCCACCAATAATTCCAAGGAAAAATTAGCCAAATGTATATATAATTAAAATTGAAATAGTGAATAAATGTGTTTATACTAGTGCTGAAGCTAATTCACCTGAGAATTGTGCCAAGTAAGCCTAACATAAAAAGAAAATGCGTCTATACTAATGTCGCGATAACTCAAACGAAAATTGTGACAAGCAAAACTAATAAAAAAACAAAGGCGTGCCTATACTAATGCAAACAATAGTTCAAACAAAAATTGTGCCAAAAGACGAAATGCGATTATACTAATGTCGAAGTTGGTCCAACCGAAAATTGTGCCAAATATGTAAATACAAGAAAATGCGTTTATGCCAATGTCACCAATAATTTCAAAGAAAATTGTGTCAAATATCTATATATATAAGAAAATGCTTTTATACTATACGTTTATCATTTGTAAGGAGGGGTGTTGGCATGACGGATCTTCGAGGATAGTATGCCCGTTCAATACACACAAAAACTTCTTCTTCTCCAGCCCAGCTGTATTTAAAAAAACTCTCTCTCTCTCTCTCTTCGCAGAATAATACTCATCGATGCACTTCGGTCAGTCCATATTGTGCGCTAACAATTGTAGAAGAAGCTGAAATTGTGCGACCTGAGCCTGAAGGGCTACCATCCCATGTTAGTGTGATCAGGACGAACACTCTTTTACCAAGGATAAAAAAAAATCAGAAAGGGATGGACAACGTCCATCAACTTGGCAAGATACTGAAGTCAACAGATCAAGAAAAGGTGAGAGGTTGGTGATCAAATGGCTTCTGGTACTCGAGTAAGAAGCCGTAGCTGGCATTAATATTAGAAGATAAAACTGAACGGGACAATCCAACTAAAACTAATTATCTGTACGGGACAACCCAACTAAAACTAGAAAAGAGATCATACGGGCTTCTTCTCGGAACCAGCAGAAATGAACGGAAATCGTATTCCAACAGTATGCATCGCATACGACGTTCATCGACCACTAATCGACTTAGCCTCCCATCACTAGGAGTTAGGGAAGAAGGGTTTGAACAGAAAAAAAATCTGGTGCGATGTTGCACACTAGAACCGGTAAGCTGACACCAATGGCCAGCCAAGGACAGAATCTAAAGAAGAACATCGTTCAACAACTTGTCAGGTTTGGGTCACCTGACCAGCTCGTCATGCAGGTAAAACTGTCAAGTGGTCGTCATCTCGGCGTCCACGACCCGAAGCTTGGCTTCAAAGGAGGTACGCCTCGCGAACAAGACTCGCTTATTGCAGAGGAGAAGGAAAGGAAACTGTTAAATTTAGGGCAGAAATTAACTTGGACTTAACCGAAAGCAATTTACCATCGCCCTTACTGCCAAATGCGTCAGCTTAGAATATACTGAGGTCTTACAAAACAAATAAAAGTTCTAATAGTGATAATAACACAAAAAAATTAAGAAAATATCATTGAAATAGCAATTGCGTACTAGTCAGGAGAAGCTTGACTAAATGCAGGAAAAGAAAAAACCTACTTTGGGCGCCATTTGTAACGACAAATGGGCGACCAGAAAAAAATCAAAAATCATTGAAAAAAAGTAATTGGACTTTAGTCAAGAGAAGCTTGACTTTGGGCGCCATTTGTAACACAAATTGGTGTCAGGCGATAGATCTACCTACATTCACTTGTACCTGAATGTAGATACATACCGCATCCGACACTTCTTTGTTACAAAATCATCGCGGGATTAGCGTGGGTGGCTGCACAGCAAATATGCCGCTAGCGATCAGCCGGCTTGGGGTGGTTCTTGCCACCCACATTCCTTGATGCTTGTTAAGCTGTGCAAAATCGTCAACATAACTGATCAGACAGACGGACGGACAGTAAAAGAAAAGAAATTGTAGTCGTGACTACAGACGGACTGACAGACAAAAAAAAGATCTAACCCAGGCTTCCTTCTCATGGTGGAACCTGAAATCCTAAAAGAAAAAAATTGATTTTATTTATATGCTGCAAAAAGAAGGAGAATAGAAGACCTCAGCAACGCCGAACAAGTGCTAATTCACCCGGAGAGTTTACAACGCTGGCAAATGAACGATTCAGAGAGAGTCAGAGAGCTGAGAGGGGTCTCTGATGTTGTTGAGACCCCGGCTTTGGGTAATGTTGGGCCCAATCGCCCCCATCCACCCTGGCTAAAACTCCAAAGCCGTATCGAAGTGCTGAGTCCCATTAGAAAATGCGTGTGCTATAGGCCCACCTCAGCGATGCCCCACCAAGCCTTCACCTTCTTCCTGTTGAAAATTATCTAAGCATCGTTAGGCTAGATCGTGACATAAAGAATGGAATATGATAAGAAAACTCGCAAGATTATGTCCCATGTAAAACTGTGGATGGATATATCTGTTCTTAATTTCAGTCGTTCAATCTTTGAATTCCGTCGTTCATCACTCCTTACATGAACTAAAGACAATTAGATATTTAGGCTAAGATATGCCCTACTAAGCCTGACCTTAAACTAATTAACGGTATAGCCAAGTACCCATGGCACGCAAAAAAAAACAAGCAAAAATTGGCCATGCATAGAGAAAGAAACCTATTATCTAAAATACAATATAATATAATGTAATATAATGAAGTTTAATATGGCTGTATAAATGTAACCTAATAGTATACGTAGGTGATCGCAATAAAAAAAATCGAACTTACTGGGAATGTTGTACCAAACATTAGTGTACGGAATTCATCTGAAGCTCCGTCTGCTGGCGTAGCGGGTGCACTCTTTCGATCCGGCCTGCTGCTAGTTTTTCTTGTAAATCTGCTGCTATCCTGGTATTGCCTAAGTGGGTTCATAGACCTCTTTTTTTTTGTTTATGTGCGTTCCTTGACCTCTTTTTTTTGTATATGTGGGTTCAGTGACCTCTTTGTTATTTTCTTTATGTGGGTTCATTGACCTCCTTTTTTTTTTTGTTCTTTCACCTTAGTCTGAGCTTCGTATCACTACTATTAAACCATATGCCTCACACTTACATGTCACCAGAAAGCCTGCTTGAATACTGCACGGCTTGGAGGAATGACTGACGGAATTCGACTGCACAAGCAAACCAAATCAAGGCTGTAAGTCACTGACGTACTACTAATTTTCTCATATTAGAGCAACACTTAAGTGGTTATGTTTACGGGTGGAGACACCTTGCACTACACAAGTAATCATGAGCAGTTTAAAAACTAGAGTCACTAATAAGAATATTTCCTTTTCAGACCGCCTTCAAGGTATGGAAATCCTATCACGGTATAAATGCACTACACAGGTAATTATATAAATTTATAAAAACTACAGTCACGTCTCTAATATGAACATTTTTCTTTCAGATTGCCTTCATGGCATAAAAACTATATCCTGGTATAATGTGCCGCACAGGTAATTATGTAACCTTAAAAAAAACTACAGTCTCTAATAGGCAAATCTTCTTTTCAGATTTCCTTCATGATAAAACAAAATTATATCGGAGTATTCTGCTCCACACAGGTAACAATATACACTTATAAAACTACGGTCTCTAATAGAAAAATCTTCATTTCAGATTTCCTTCTGTATGAAAAAACTATTATATCGAAGTATTATGCACCACACAGGTAACTATATACACTTATAAAACTACGGTCTCTAATAGGAAAATCTTCCTTTCAGATTTCCTTCAGTATAAAAACTACCATATCTAAGTATTATGCACCACACATGTAACTAAATAAACTTGTAAAACTACAGTCACTAGTATGCACATTTTCCTTTCAGATTGCCTTCATGGCATCAAAAAATTATATCCTGGTATAATGTGCCGCACAGGTAATTATGTAAACTTAAAAAAAACTACAGTCTCTAATAGGAAAATCTTCTTTTCAGATTTCCTTCGTGATAAAACAAAATTAAATCGGAGTATTGTGCTCCACACAGGTAACAATATACACTTATAAAACTACGGTCTCTAATAGAAAAATCTTCATTTCAGATTTCCTTCTGTATGAAAAAACTATTATATCGAAGTATTATGCACCACACAGGTAACTATATACACTTATAAAACTACTGTCTCTAATAGGAAAATCTGCTTTTCCGATTTCCTTCAGTATGAAAAAACTATTATATCGAAGTATCATGCACCACACCGGTATCTAAATAAACTTCTAAAACTACAGTCACTAATATGCACATTTTCCTTTCAGATTGGCTTCATGACATAAAAACTATAGCGAAGCGTAATCCACTGCGCAAAAAAATTATGATAACTACCGTCACTAATATAAACATTTTTCTTTCAGATTGCCTTCATGGCATAAAAAAACTGTAACCTGATATAATGTACCGCACAGGTAATTATTTAAACTTAACTCAACTGCTACGCGTCCTATCCCATCTAACCAGCTCAGAACTCAAAACTAGACTGCCCAACTACCTACATTACAGCCGTTCACCCGTTCAACCAACCAACCGACGAACAATCTTCTTGTTTTTCGGTCGAACGAAAAATCACGAGGTTTAATGCCGGCGACTGCACTGCTGATTATCTGTGCGGTTGTGCGTATATCATTTTCATGCAGGACTCGTTGCCACCGAACATCTACAGTGTAGCCACATTTTTCTGCGAATTTCGGGCAGCCTTGCTCTGATGTATTGGCTGGTGGTATCCCGTGATGCTTTACAGCTAGGCGAGTTACAGTTGTGTGCTTGGAATGTTGGCTGGCTAGCGGTAAGTTGTATGCAGAAAAATTATAATTTGTGTGCATTTGCACAAATTGGAAATTTTTTCCGTTTTTCTTTTTTTGTTTTCAGGTTTTCTTTATAACATGGAGAAGTAGCTTAGGGCTACTTCTCGAAAATGTTTAAATTTTATTTTTTTTCTGGAATTTATAATATGGAGAAGTAGATAGGGCTACTTCTAGAAGATATTTAAAATTTTTCCTTCTTTTTTTCAGGAATTTGTAATGTGGAGAAGTAGCATAGGGCTACTTCTCGAAAATGACTGTTTTATCCCCTTTCTAGGTACCTGTGGGAAATCATGGGGTTTCTCTGCAGTAGTAGAGAAGCCAAACAAAAGAAGCGTAGAGGGGTATACGCTACAGTCGATATTATTGAAGTTACGATAAGAGTAAGTTCTAGGAGATGGGTTAAGTGGAAGATTTAGGGAGAGTAAATGTATGTCACATGGACCATGTTACTAAAACGGCACATTTGGTCTTGCAAGTTAACTATACTTATGTCTGAAGCGAGAAAAAAGTCAAGCTGAGAAGGATTCGACGTATTATAATAGGTAGGATGCTTGTTCACCACATTCAGATTCAGTGTATCAAGAAGATGAATGAATTGGTTTATAGGGTAGAGATCGCGTAATATATCAACATTGAAATCGCCGACGATAACATTTGAGAAATGCTGTGTCCCCGAACTCTTGACCCACTTCATAGTTAAATCTGCTGGGAGAACAGTACACGGCAGATAGGATGCACTTATTATCACAACAATCCACTTCCACCCCAACGAACTCAATTACATCATCCCCAGATGAGAAAAACTGTCTTGATTTGAGACTATCCTTCACGTAAATTGCCACTCCTCACCCCAAACGATTCCTATGATCGTTCCGAAACACGTTATAACCAGGTATTGAGATGTGCGAGGATGGAATGACTTCGCTTAACCATGTTTCGCTAACCAAAACTACGTGTCCCAGGGAAGATTTAACGAAAATTATAAATATGATTGCGCAAACTACGAGAGTTTAATGAACACACATTTAAATCCTGAAGCGACCTTTCATGATATTAAATAAGACTGTTGGAGCATAAATTAATCTGAAAAGATACGAGGCTATCAATATTTATTTCACAAATATGAATTCATTTGATCTATAATTATTTACAGCATATTAAGGTTTACTTCCCTGGATTTATTGTTAAAACTCGTCCAATTCTTATCAGCAGTAACATCTCACAAATATACCGCTTGTTGGTCCGCTTATCTGCAGTGAGCTCGATGCAATTCTAATTTTTTGATCACTTGGATCTCGTTCGCAGCTGTGCAAGTTATTAAATATTTTTCATTTTGTAATTTCTGTAATATTGAAGTAATTTGTGAAATAATCCTTTTTTCATAAAGAAATCGTGTAAATAAAAGGCATACTTATACCCAACACACGGTATTTTTAGTTAACAACACCTCACACAACACATCACAAGCATATCTCGTCAAAATACGAGACACAACACGCCACATATTATAGCATAATCTCCAGCATTGGTCCTTCGAGCCAGATTCATCAAATTTATTGTAATTAACAAGAGTACATCGCATAAAATCTACATATTCGACTCATCAAATTGATTGCAATTACGAGTGCAGTATGTACGTCGCATAAAATCTGAATAATTAGCAAGATACATACAAAGTGCAAGTTTCGTCGATTACAAAAAATCGTCTTATAGTGGAGCTGATTACGGTAAACATATAAACGTATACACACAGGTATTTGAAGACATTTAATTTTATTTATTAAATATAACATACTAAAATATAACGGATAATAAATTTATTTGATTTCAATATAAAATACATACACACATACACTATTGTTTTATATTATAATATAAATTAAGTGTTTGTAATAAAATGCCACAAAACGACGACAGTAAATCGGAAAAATCGAAAGCATCACAAGATGAAAATAAATTGTCGGTAGACAAATTAATTAGTGTACAATATAGCATTAAAAAAGGGTTAAAACATTACGCGAGAGTTACATAAGAAATGCAAAAGAAAACCGAACCAAAGGGGTTATATTAGGGAAAAAAGACAGTATAAAAGGATGGTGGACTCACTTTTGTTTAAATAAGAGTGCTATTGATTGTTGTGCTACTGAAAAAGAACAAAAGTTGCCTTATTTTGAAGATTATATTTTCGACGCTGTAGAAACTTTTTATTCTAATTTTCTCGGATAAACTTTTACCTAGTACGTCAAACGATACAAACCCTGATACTATCACCATTCATTCTGAGGATCCCAATATTCCTGTATCTGTTGAAGGAGTTAATAATAACTCCACATCACAGATAAAATTACCAAGAATTGATATCCCTACATTTTCGGGTAATTATATTAACTGGTAATCGTTTTGTGATTTATTTACTACCTTGATTCATAACAACATGAATATCCCTAATGTTCAAAAATTATATTTCTTGAAAACTAGTTTAGAAGATCAAGCGGCTAGATTAATCAGACATCTAGATATTTGTTCAAGTAATTGTGAGCCAGTTTGGGATTTTTTGTGAATAATTATTTGAAAATCTTAACTAAGCAAAACTGTATCAAGTATGAGTCCTCTGATGCTATTAAAAATCTTTTAGATACCACAAATGAATATTAACCCGCTTCGGAGTTTAGGTATAGAAATTGATACGTGGGATACCATGATTATACTACTGATTGTACAGAATCTACCCATAGAAACTCATGATTTATGGGAGGGATCCATAGGAAGTATTAGAGAGGTTCCGATATTGAAAGAGCTGTTGGAATTTTCGGAAACACGTTTTCGTACGCTTGAGATGCTCAGAGCTACTAATAGCAACACAACCCAGACTGAAGGATATAAGCCAAAAAATGAAACACGCTCATTTCATGTGAAAAAGTCGCCTCTATGTGTATTGTGCAATCGTGATCATGTCTTACGTCAATGCTCACAGTTTCCAAATGTAGATGTTATTTATGTTATTTCCAAATTACTCTGTCTGAGTTGTCTCGCAATGAGTGAACCAACACATGGTTGTAACAGTCCCAAAACATGTTATCATTGTAAACAAAAGCATCATACCCTTCTACATAAGGAAACCCGTATGAGAGAACGATCGATGATTAACTTTGAGAGTGGGAATAATAACACTATTAACTCGAGCTAACATGCTAGTGCGAACAAATTCGAACCAGGAATAATATCGCTCCTGCTGGATAGAACCCAACAATCTTCGAACTTTTTGCTTGCTACAGTCTTGATTAAGGTTACGTCTGCATCAGGAGCCCATACAATACGCTCTCTAATTGATCCCTGGTCACAGGAATCATTTATTACAGAAAATACAGTACAAATATTACAACTCAAGAGGTATAACACATCTGTAAAAATAACTGGACTTGGTACATCTTCAGTTGGCTTAAGCTCTCATCAATAAATTTTCAGAATGGAATCAATTTTTAAGAATTATGCCTGTGATGTAAGGGCTTTTGTTCTCAAATCCTTAACAGGTCTTCATCCAGGTGAACCCATAAAAACATTACAATGCTGGACTCATGTAAGGGGTTTCAAATTAGCTGACACGACTTTAGATGTGTATTCACAAATTTTAACTAGCGGTATTAGAAAAGGTAACAACGGTTCTCCTATTGCTCAAAATTCACATCTAGGATGGATTTCATTTGGTGACGTCCACGAAGCTGCTCATAAAGCCCATCCTTCAACGCAGATGATAACAATCAATGTTACGAATCTCCATCATTGTCTCCAAAAAGATGAACTTTTAAAACGATTTTGGAAGTTGGAAGAAATTCAAGTCGATAGAGTTCTCACAAAAGAGGAACGGGAATGCGAAAAATTGTACGCTGCTACTCATTGCAGGCTCCACGATGGTAGATACCTTGTTAAGCTTCTCTTCTCTGCTTTCAATCCACCAGCCTTAGGTGAATCCAGGAGTGCTGCTCTTTCTAGACTTTATCACATGGAAAGACAACTTAGCAAAACTCCTGAAGTTTACACAGAACTATCCCATATGAAGTTGGCAAGTACTTCGGAATATGATCATGTGATAAAAACCCTGACTGGAGACTCTTTAGCTACTTACCACATCACGCGGTGTTCAAAGACAGTACCACCACTCATCTTCGAGTTGTGTTTGATGCTTCTCATCGGACATCAAGTGGTGTCTATCTTTGAATGATACTTTGCTAAAAGTCTTAAGTTACAAGAAGATCTAGTCTCAATCATATTGCGCTGGAGGAAGCATCGAATTGTTTTTTCTGCGGACATATGAGTAGCGGAATCAGATAATATTTTTTTTTATGTATATAAGCTCTTTATTTTTTGGCTCTTTGGCTCTTTTCAAAATTCCTTAAAAATAGGTGCAAAAGGCTGTACAATGTATAAAGAAAAAGACACTAGCTAAACTAAAAAATCACGAACATAACAGTCAATAGGGACAACAAAAACAAACTAGACGCTAATAGGTAAAAGGACAAAAAGTGAACACTATGTTCACAAAAGAGACAATAAACGGACACACAAATTTTGAACAATGCCTAAAACAATAAAAAATTTTGCTTGCCCCTATTTTGACAATAGGGTAAGTGACAGTTCCAAAAGTTCCGAAATTCCAAAATAATCTAATAAATATCTTTACCTAAACGAGCGAATTTCAACAAAAATTTTGCAATTTAGCACCGAGACCGAAACCGAATTAAAATAAGAAGTCGAACGAACGAAAAATTTACTCGATACCGTTATAGAGTCCCGCGAGGGCAGCCTGTAGTATCATGGACCTCTACAAACTGCCCTCATCAACCCTCCAGCTTAGCATCTCTAACAGAGTGCTTGCCTTTCCCACAGCACTTGCAACGATTCCTAAGCGGAGAGAAGCCCCGTGGACTAGTGTTGCAAATGCTGTGGCCTGTTATCACCAGCGAAAGACAAGAGCTCCATCCTGTACCGACGATAGTGGTTGCCATGTGCAGTTGAATGTGTCTGCGTTCGTTGCCAGATATTCGAGACGTAAACGTCTCTTCAACCTGTCAACGAAGTGGCGCTTAATTGCGTGTGAGTGGTGTTGTGAGTCAGTGTTCTGATTCCCATCTTCGACTCGCATGTAGTACAGGTGAATTGTAGATTTAGCCAGTGTCAACACAAAGCTAATCAAACAATTCACTCGACTACAGACCCTTGGTCCCCAAGGAACGATGTCCTAGTAATGCCGAAATTCGGGTGGATCAACTGACACATACCGCGCACGAGATCCATTAGACCCTACAAAGCCGGACAAGTGAAGAACCTGTGAAACAGGGTGCCCTCAACAGCACAAACTGTGCAAATCCTCTGAACTCGGCGGTCGATATGTGACAACTGATTAGGATGCATAAGACTGTGATGCAGCAATTTGAATGCTACATCAGCATCTTTGTAACTAGAAGTATAACTGTAGACTACTCTGCAAGCTATCCCTCCCATCACGCCCATATTCACCCCGAGGTGTGTTCGACATCTGTTGTATCCTGTATACTCCGGAGGTCTTATTGACATAAGCACGTCACGGAGCACACGTGTTGTAAGTGTGCAGAAAGGTGTGTGTGGTGGTCTCTTCAGGACGAAAGCATCTTTCAACTTAGTGCCAGGGTCACTGGTCCCAAGTTGGCGAAATTTCTCCCGCGCAGAAGCAGCCAGGTCATGTAGTTGTGCAGTGTTAGTGTTTATTCGACAGTTTCCAGAGATATCAATAATATCTCCGAGAACTCTCAGTGTATGCGTGTCAGCTTCAAAACCCCAAGCATTACCGAACACTGAATCTATTAATTCAGGATTAAACCTGATTGGAATCGACGCGAATTGCGTGTACCTTAGAGCATTCCACTGAAGGTGAAATGCTGGCCTGATTCTGCCCCAGGTCTGAATCGTTGAAATTAGATCCTGTGGCCAGTCACGTGGATAAGGTGGTCGAACAGAGAGTAGGTAGTAATACTCCCCTATGCCGATCCCTCCCAGTACATTCACCCACAGTTGAGAAATCAAGCTGTCTCTCCGGCAAAACACTCTTTGGAATGCACGCACTTGGAGACATCTTGATTTCACAACCAAGTTAGTGAGACCTAATCCACCTATCTTGACTGGCAGACAGAGCGTGCTTTCAGCAACCCATCGTCTTCCGCACCAAAAGGCGTCTAACGCTTTTGCTTGAAGAAGACCTACGAAGCCTTCATCAAACGTCTCACACTTTAGCAGATGAACGATGGACGAGGTAATCAAATAGTTTATCACGACTGACCTACCCATTAAGGATAAGGAAACAGTCGACTACGCCATGAGTTTACAGCTCTAGAGAGTTTCTCAAGAGCGATGCGGCTATTATTTGATTTACTCTCGCGTCCGATATACACACCTAAATACTTAAGGCAAGTATTACTCCATTGGATGTTCAGTGGAGTATCTGTACGATCTCTCCACCTTCCACACCACAAGCCTTGACTCTTACTAAGGTTGATTTTAGCGCCCCCTATACGTTCGAACTGTTCGAAAACAGCACGAGCGACCGGAAAAGCTTCTTCTCTTGTCACGAAAATAGACAGATCATCCGCATACGCCAACATAAGAGGCCTCACATTGGTATACTGCAGATGAACCGCATACTGTCCGAGCATTCGACGAAGATTCACCAGTAGCGGCTCCAACGAAAGATCATAAAGCATACCTGACAATGGACAGCCCTGTCTGATACGTCGATGAAACGAGATAGGAGCCAGAACTTGTCCTTGATGCTTAATCAGAATCGCTGAATCTCTATACAGTTTCCCGACGATTTCAAGCCACCTGGGCGGAAACCCAAATGTCTCGAGAGCAGTCAAGAGATACTCGTGCGAGACACTATCAAAAGCCTTTTGCTGGTCAAGTGAAATCCTGGCCATTTGTGTACCTGTCTGTTCATGGTAGGCAAACAAATGCTTGGCTACCGCGATGTTGTCGTAGATACTACGACCAGGTACACAATAGGACTGTTCCGGGTGTATTACCGAAGCAATCACTGAGCGGAGTATCGCCCCTAATGCTTTGCAGACGATTTTGTAGTCTACATTGCATAGGGTTACTGGCCTCCAGTTCCCCATCCTCTGCAAATCTCCCTTCTTTGGAATCAAGGGCATAACAGATCTCCTCCAACTAGAAGGAAAGTCTGAATGTGTCTCAACCGCCGAATTGAAGACTTCCAAAAGGTCAGGAATTAATAAATCCCTGAAACGCATGAAGAATTCTGGAGTCAAGCCGTCATAACCAGGTAAAGTGTGTCGCCTTAGATCCTTTGTCGCAGCAATCATATCCTCCAATGTGATTACTGTATCCAGGAGCTCCAGAGAAAGTGGGAATATTCTCAAGAAATTCATGAGTGGTCGAGGATGTTGTCGACGTCGATTCAGAGTAGAGACTACTGTAGTAGTCTCGAACATATTCTGATAGCTGTTGTCCGTTGAGGACTTGTCCAGATTCGTCAATTATCGATTCGACCTCACAAGAAGCAGTACGACGTCTAGTCGCCTGAAAGAAGTACTCGGTTGGAGAATCGCCTTCTCTCAGCCAGCGCGATTGGCCGCGCAGCACAAACTCCAAGCTGTGCTTGTAAGTCTGTGTCGCCAAGCGTTCCTTTATTCCATTGAAATAAAGAATCAACCCCGGCTGAGTTGGGAGAAGAGCTGCGACCCGAGAGACCTCGGCCGACAAGCTAGAAGCTTGATAGCCACTTCGATTGAAATTCGTCTCGATAAAAAACCGAATCTGGAGCTTTCCAACATCCCACCATTGACTAAGAAAAGGAAAGTCAGCTTTCCTCTCTTGCCAATCGTGCCAGAAATCAATGAACTCATTGATGAACTGCTCGGAATTCAACAAATAGTTGTTGAATATCCAGTATGCAGTTCTTCCTTCAACTAGAGTGCTGGTCGCCACTACAAGAAGATGATCGCTAACGGAACACACTTCATGAGTGATACCAACGAAATGTTCTAGTATTCCAGGTGAGACGTAAAGTCTATCAATTCTGGAGCCTGCGAGACTTCCATGGATATTTCGCGAGACCCTCGTGTATGATCTAGTCGTAGGATGCATCCAACGATAGATATCCACGAGTCTGAAAACACCGACAAAATTCCTCAATCGAGTAGCATTGACAGAGTTGAACTCAACTCCAGAGTGCCGATCCATTGAGGGATTCAGAGTGCAGTTGAAATCACCTCCGAGGACAGTTTCGCCGCTAAAATTCAACAGACAGGACTGAACACTATCAAGAACTTGTCTTGTAATGTCCTGGTCATGAGGAAGGTACACGTTTACTACCTTGATATGTTTGTCTTGAACGACAAAATCCAAGGAAGAAGCGAAGCCTGGGAAGATATCTGTATAGACAGGAGACGATAGTGTAAATTTGTTGGATACAATGATTGCCACCCCTGAGCCTCGGCGAGGCGCAGGTGTGGCAAACATTGCATAGCCAGTGTGTAAATAAGCATAGCGCTCAAGTTGTGTATATGTGTCTTGTGTAAAATTCGTCTCCTGTAGAAGCGCGATGTCTATATCGAATATTTTGACATGTTCGATAGTGCTGTGTAACCTTGTATGTGCACTTAATCCCCCGGTGTTGATCGAAGCTATCTTGCACATTCAAAGAGATGAAAAGCTCAAACGATGAATGTGCGACGTCTATTGACGAGGAGAATCGGCCAAGCGATGCTCCTGAAGCAACTCCTCCACCTTCCAATGGAAACGATCTAACCGAGCTACATGGTTGTACTTCCTCCTCTTCTTGGACTCCTGTTGTAGGATTCGAAGCTGAGGAAGTAACAACTCTGGCCTCTTCAGCTCCTTCACAAGAATGCTCCAGATTTTATCTGAGTTCTTCTTGTACTGGAGCTGGGTAAGAATTTCGGAGATCTTCTCCCTAGGAAGGTTTTCCATCCCCTTAGAGACCTCAAATTGGCTACCAATCGAAATGGTGCTACCACACGACTCGTAGCCACTGAACCTCGGGAGACCAGTCTAATCCAAACAGTTCATTTCGCAGTCCGAAAGCTGTTCGAGAGATGCTTCCGCCTCCCTCACAACAACCTTCGAACCGCGGGCACCACTATCGTCCTCCTCCGAGTGGGGCCGTTTTGGAGCGACTGGCTTTGCTGGCTCTGGAGGAGGCAACATCACACGGTCCAACTTCGTCTTCCTCCTCGTCTTCTTTTTTTTAAATAAATGGCTACTCGACGCCTCGTCGGAAGTAGCCGTGTTTTCACGTGCCGACGTGGCACCGTTTATAGCCTTAATCATTTTTGCCTCTGGGACAGCTTCAGGCACTTTAGTCACTGGCTGCTCCAGAACAGCAGGTCGAGTGCCGGCCGAAGGCTCCTTCTCTAGATCCACTACTGTAGTATTGGCTTCCTTCGAGGGAACCCTCGGTTCAGCCTTCTTCCCGGTTCTCCTGGGGCAGTCAGCAATAAAATGCCCTACCAAATGGCAAGCATGGCATTTCGCTTCGGTGCCAACATCTATCCAGGTAAAAGCCTGACGGAAGCGTACACCCCTTATGCAAGGTGACGGACGCTTCCCGGCTAGTACCGAAGATATCCCGCCCGAGACCCTCGTCCCCAATTTTAATTGGAATAGCGCGAACCATTCCATGAACCTTCCCGGATCTCCCAAGGAAATTCAGGAGGTCTTCATGTTGGGCTCGCATAGGGACCCGCGAAAACACGAACTTCGTGGGCTTCTCTTGTAACGGAAACGGAACGAGGTGTCTACCCTCCACCTCGATGCCCTCAAGCATGAGCTTGGTAGCGCTTTCGAGGGTTGTGGTGTACACCTCGACCATTCCCCCAGCTATAATCCCCATGGAAAATAGCTGTTCGCAGGAGTTGACGCGGAAGATTGCCTTCAGGTATGCAGACTGAGGACATCCTCTGATGTGCTCAAGCTGCATTCCGCAGCTCTCGTCCTGCCACCTCCCGTCAAAGAAGCCCTGGAGACCCGCACTGGTCTTGGGCCGAGGCTTACCCGCGTCCAATGGGGCTGGACGAGGAGTGATGCCCTTTCCTAAAATTTCTATTGTGGAAGCCTTATTGGAACTGCCACTTACCTGCGCATACAAGATCCCTGAGACTAACGCCGGGGATCGTGCTTCTGCTGCTGGCCCTGCTGGTACTGTTTTTTGCTTCTTAGAGACGCTTGAAGAAAGCGGTGGCCTCATTACCAAGTCACTAGGTTTTGGCGCTGACGACGAAGCCGTTTTAACAACTTCCGATAATTTCGGACGTTGTCCTTTTACTTCAGGTGCTGCTGGGGTAGCCGCCATAGTAGCAGCTGACGTTCCAGGTACATCTCGGACAGCCTCCGCTGCCCTGGTTGCAGTCTTCTCCAAGGAAGTTAGCTGAACTTCATTTTTTGTGGCCTCTTGATTAGGGCCTTTAATGGCCTTTTCGGTGGGCCCTTGATTTGTTTTGGAGAAAGAAGAAGCATTCGTGCTCTTCTTCCTCCTTCCATTTGATTTGGGGGGATCATCAGCCCCCCCCAGAATCGCTGCTGCTGCACGTACTCATATTGAGTGCGGCAGTAAATGTTTTTATTTTTTCACAAGAGAATTTTTATTATTATTATTTAAATAAATTTTTCACTTTAAAATGTATAAGTTTACTGTTCAAACTAAAATTTTCAAAATATTGATGTTTCCATGGCAACGGCCAAAATTAAATTAAATTAAAATAAATGCTACAAATGTCACACAATTTTTGATTTTGCACTTTTTTTTAATACTTTTTAAATTAGTTTTTTCACTAAACTTTTCACAAATTAAGTTTTTGAAAAACACACGCACTAACTGTTTCTGTCAAATCTAGCTTTTTCACTATTATTACGCGGACTTTATTGAGATCTTACGGAGTTTAAATCGACACGTCCGCTCTCTTTAGAATAATAATTGAGATGTACGCAAGAATTACATCTTATATTGTACAAAAATAAATTCGGTTGGTAAATTTACGAAACTAAACTAAAGTTAGCTATTACATAATTCATTATTAATTAATATAATTTAGTTCAATTTAATTTAATTCAATATAATTCAATTTAATACAACTTATATACTAAGAAAAAGGTAATGAAGTAGCATGTAAGAAGAAAAGAAAAAGGAAAAGAAAGTGAAATTTTTCAAGAAATACGAAATCAAAATAAAAAGCAAAAAGAGAATTTAATTAGTGACTAGAAATACCTTGAGAAACCTTGTGAAAGCTGCCCCCACTCTGATCTCCCTAACGCTAGGAGGCAAAGTATTCCAAATACGTGGGCTTTGAACGAAGAAAGAACCCTCGAGTATTGTTTTATTACAGCGCATTAATGGTAATTTATTATGTCTAGTTGATTGGAGAAATCGTATTCGACAGTACAGGTATTCGGACTCCTTTGTTTGCAGCAGCTCATAAAGAAAAACAACTGCCCTCCACTTTAAGTATAGATCAATTGGACATCCCAATAAGTTCAGTTTGTACGAACTCACGTGATCAAAACGACGCAATCCATAAATAAACCTAATGCAGTCGGTGAATTCAACTTCAATTCGTCTTGCGCAAAGTGAGTCAAGTTTTGGGAAAAGTATACTTCCATATGTAAAGTACGGTAATAGAAGAACTTTGACTAGTTTTGAGCGAAGATTAGGTGAAAATATGCTAGCGGAGAGCCAGAGCCTGCGCAGTCCCGCGTATACCTTGCCCATTAAATCCTTGACATAACCGCAGCACTTCATTTGCCTGTCTAAGCGAACTCCCAGATTCTTGACTTGACTCATGAAAGGCAGGATGGTCCCATTTAGTGTTATGGGAGAGATATCCGCGAGGTCAAAAATAGTTTGGCTAAATAGTATACACTGAGATTTTAGCGGATTTAACATCAGATCATTGTTATAGGACCATTTTGTAATTCGGTCAATGTCACAATTCATACGCTCAACACAGTCTTCTATAAGTCCGATCGGCCTGTTGCAGTAAAGTTGAACGTCATCCGCATACAGTTGAATTTCAACATCCTGCAGTACATCAGGAAGATCGTTAGTATACATGCAGAAAAGGAGGGGTCCAAGAACTGACCCCTGAGGAACACCTCGAAAAAGAGGAAGAGTATCGGAAATCTCACTGTTGACTATCACTCTTTGCTCGCGGTTTAACAGGAAATTCTCAATTAAATTACTGGCCGATTTAGAGAAATGGTAAAATGAAGCTAATTTTCTAGATAGTAAATCATGGCGGACGCTATCAAAAGTCTTAGAGAAATCTAGGAGGACTAGAATGCTGACATCGCCGTAATCAAGTGCTTCGCGAATGTCAGTTGTGACTCTTAGCAGTGCAGATTCACAACTGTGACGGGGACGAAAACCAGACTGCCAGCGAGATAGCAGCTTGTGGTCCGTGAGAAAGCTTTGCATTTGCCAGCACATTAATTTCTCCAACACCTTAGCC
Organism: Dioctria linearis; assembly: GCA_963930735.1. Lineage (NCBI taxonomy): Eukaryota > Metazoa > Arthropoda > Insecta > Diptera > Asilidae > Dioctria > Dioctria linearis. The sequence continues at coordinate 118,324,455 of OZ005740.1, read as the reverse complement.
ATGAAACACAGGATGCTAATTGGGCGGAAATCGCAAACACTTTTTGGTAATCTTACCTTCGCGATAGGAAGCACATTTGCCAGTTTCCAAGAGGCTGGAAAATTAGAAGAAGTCAGACAAAAATTAATAATGTGTAATGCATTTGGATGATTAAGAGGAAATAAAATCTTTAGAAATCTGGGTGGTATATTATCTGGGCCGATTGCATCAGATTTAACTGAGTAGATCGCCCTATACAATTCCTCAGTGGTTGAACATCTGAAGGAAAAAAGACTTTCGAAGTGACGGCTGGCTTGAATGATCTCTGGAAAACGGCCAGTTTTAGGGGAACTGAAATGATTGGAAGTAAAATAACCATTGAGATCATTTGGGCTCACATTGCAATTAATTTTGTTCCTTTCCACAAACACCCGCCTGCTTGAGATTTTTCCAAAGAGTTTTAGGGGGAATATCAGGACTAAATTTCGAAGAGTAATACGCAAGTTTGGCTGCGCGGATTGCCGAATTAACCGCATTCCGGGCTTTTGTGTAAGTGTTTCTAGCAGTGGTGGACTTGAGACGCCTAAATCTACGATGAAAATAGATGTATCATATTGTTGCAAAATCTTTAGATTTCCCTCGCAATGAGGAGGAAAGCTGCATGTCCCCGAATTAATGAGGAAAGCGTCTGCAGCGCGTCTGAGCGAGGGCCAAAAATCTCAGAGATGGCGACACTTCTATCCTGATGCGGCGAAACCGGCCCCAGCATATGTGGCAGCCCGGGGAAATTTGCCCGAACCGAAGAGGCCCGAAAAACCGAGAACGTTGAGGAAGAGGAGTCTTTTGTCTAAACTGATGGAGATATCATCACGAAAATTTTCTTTTGAATAAGTTGAATAATCACAAAGAAAATTGTTTTAATTGAAGTTTTTGCCTTGTAAAATTAACGAAGATAGCGCCTGCGGAATAAAGAAAATATAGAAATCGAATTAGCGAGATACCGGCCTTGTACTTTTCATCCATAATTGGAGGTTGACCCAACATTACAGCGTCCGGAGACTTCCGTTAGTGAACGGACAGGTTACCAAACGGTTTTTTTTTCAAGTCCAGCTTTATAAAAGAAACAAAGGAAAGAACAAAGAGGAACACGAAGATAAGTAATTTTTGGTTTTATTCTTACAATAGAGGTCTTATTTCCGTAGCCTATAAAGCCTATGAACTGAAAATTATATTTCTATGATTTAGTTTATTGTTAATTTTCACGAAGAAAAAGGAGAAGAAATTTTGAGAAAAAGTTTATCTTCTATCGTGCAATTTTATTTCCATAGCTTATAAGAGACCATAAGTGAAAGTTTTAGTTTTATTTCCAAGATTTCATTTGTAGTTAATCTCCATCCAGAAAAGAGGAAAGAAAGTTCGCGAAAATTCTACTTTTGATGGTGCAATTTTATTTCCATAGTCTATAAGTCTATAAGTCAAAATTTATTCCAATTGGATTTAAGTAAGAGGATTCGCAGAAAAGTTTAGTTGCTACAACTCGAATTTCAGTCATAGCCTACGCGAAGTAATTTCCAGTGTATCTCTGTGGTTCCAGCTTTATTTTCCTAACCTATAAGTAGGAAATTTATTTCAGCGATTTGACTTCAGGCTCATTTTTGTGTTCAAACGAGGATAAGTAAATAATTTCTGGTGCCAATGTTAGTTCAATAACTTGCCTCCCTGCTAATTTCCACCAAGATAAAGGAAAATAAAATCCGCGAAAAGTTTTATTTTCGTTCGTGCAAACTTTATTTCCATAGTGCTACAGTACCCGTTCTATCCTCATAACCGATAAGTGGGAAGTTCATTTCAACAATTTTGGTTCACACAGATTTTAATAACGCGAAATGCCGACGGCAAAACGAGACAAGTCTCTAGTGTACCACTATTGTGCTATTCGCTTCGTTTTGATTAGATTACAGATTGCAGTCGTCAGAATGTGTCCCTGGGTAGCCTCCACTGACAGCCCGAACTAATTTCACAGGCTGGTCTAAGCAGAGGACCCCCGAGTCCAACTTCCTCCTAGGAAGGCTTACGGGGATTAAGCTCGACAATCAAAATAAGAAACACTATCACCTGTTTCCACACCTTTCACAATTTCTGCGATTTTCAGGTTACCGGCACTAGCTTTCGAACAAGTAAACACGGACCGTGGAATTACAACTTAAAGTGTATCACTTATATGTGCTAAGTCGCGGGTCCGCAAATTAATAACTTGCTTTTTGGGGTAACAATTCTATCGAGCATTATTATCGTGTCACTTTTCGTGAACGCCAGTCGATCCCAATTTCATAACAAACAAACATCAACAAGAGTTCAAGTGCCAACAGTTGGCTATACGGCGAAAGTGGCCTAATTGATCATCGTTCAGTACGATTCACTAGTTCAGTGCTTTTCGTTCATTATTGGAAAAGAACCTTCTTACTAATAGCTTATATGCCACTCTGTATTGAGAATAGTTAGGGGAATTGAGGTTTTTACTATAGAAGAGGAAGTAGGAACCTCCTGAACTTGAACTTGGAAGATTATCGGGTCAACTTATTGTACGAAGCAGTATACCCAGAGAACGAGCCGGTAGCTTTCTCATAAGAGGGAAAAGCTCGAGTACGAAGCAGCACACCCAGAAGACGAACCGGGAGCTTTCTCATAAGAGGGAAAAGCTCAAGTTGGCCCAAACTGACCGAATTGGAGTACACCAGTACGTTTTGACTCCAAATATTGGAGTAAAATTGCCCCCTCACTACCGCTCGGCCGGAGCAATTTTATTTGAAGATAAAATTATGTTACAATTGGTGTCAAGTGTGGGGTCATACGAAAAATATCCCAATATTCCCTCACGTCATATTTTGGATTGTTTGGTTTTAACTCTGGAGTAGAAGCAAAGCATTCTATGAAATACAGCTCTGCTGTGAATTGAAATTTCTTTTCGGTATTTCTGTAATTAAAACAATAAACATCTGAACTTCTTAGAATAAGCTTTTGGAATCATTTCTTATTATTTTTTTTCAGTATATAAAAATATTTGAACCTTTTTTTATACTTATTCATTTTCGTGCCACATGTTGTATTAAAACAAAAAAATAAAAATGAAATTTTAGAGTAGGCTTTATGGTGAATTAATTGCATTCATTTTTTTTTTAGTAGTCACTTGCACTTGGTTGAACTTAATATCCCAGTATGCTTAATAGACAACACAAATTTACTTGGCATACGTACACACGACACCTATGAATACCAATTTAATTATCACACTGGATGTATATTTCGACGAGTTGAATTGAATTTATCTTATTTTTCAGGTTAAGCCTTTTTATTTTTTTTTGTAACAGATAACATTTATTTTTTTTTGTTAGTAGATTACTTATCTGTGCTCATATTCAATAAAATAAATTATTTTCGCTCTAGAATATATGGGTGAATTATATAGGATTCGAAACCCCAAAATTTCTAGTCTATTGCGTTTGTCCGATGGTAAGTCAGGATAAGTGTTCTGCTAGTAATCGTGATCGAGGTACGGTGGAATTTTTTTGGTTGATGTAAGGATTGCTTAATTAATTAGAACAAATCTCTCCATTTCGGAAGCTCTTCCTAGTTAAATTTATGTCTGAGTTAAGTTCTGTGTTTTTTTATAATACGTCGGTAAAAAAAAAAAAAAAATTGCCACTCAGAATTTTATTATTTGGCTAATCGTACTTATAATTGTTGCCAAATAAGGGCAATCCCGAGTATTTCCAATACAAAATAGATAGGTTTGCACATATTTTTTTTTTTTTATCTAATTTCGTTGAATAATTTTTGGATTCGGATAATGATTTTTTTTTCTCTAGATTCAAGTCAAACTTCTATTTAGTCTAGTGAAACAGAGTAGGATTAGGATATGGAATTTTAGCAATACGCTGCACATAGACAATTATTTATCGAAATTAATTGTCTCATTGTTGAATTGGATTTACTGATTGCTGTGAGCTTGCGTAGAAGCCGGTTTGGTACCGCCGATTTTTTTTTTTTAGTTTACAAAACATAGAAAATTGATTCAAGTTTTAAATCGATTTTTTATTTATTATATTTGTTTTTCGGATTGGAACTTACCTGAGGAGTAACTAAACGCGGAGTCAGATAAATTTTTCGTCTTTAGAAAAACTTCCAAGTAAACTTATCTCTGTGTGCTTATTTAGACCAATATTTACCTACCTCAGATCTATTCTGTTCTGTATTGGAAAGTCAGTACTGAACCACTTAGAGTGGAAGGTGTTCTGACTTTGAGTTTACATGTACAGATTCTCTACTCATTTCTAAAAGGAACTTTTGTTAAGCTTGGTCAGACAGAATGGACGCTGACCAGTTGAAGCTATTCAGAGAACAGATGGAGTCCTTGATTTCTACTGCGGTGAAGACAGCTGTCGGCGAGTTTAAAGAAGAGCTAAAAATAGAACAACAGGCTTCATCTGCAGTGTTAAACGCTGAATTCTCGGAGACAATGAAGGAAATTTCACGGAAAGTTTCGGATTTAGAAAAAACCCTTAGCGGCACCCAATTCGTCGATAAAGTTTTTGGAACTACCCTCCCCTGTAATGCTCTAGTTACGACCGCAGCAGCGGCCTCTACCCAGGCGTCAGTTGTGAATACCGCAGTTTCAAGTTGTACTGCACTGAACATCCCTATTTCTACCACCGCATCGGCACAACCCGGTTTTGGTCAAAAAGTGGGCCACAGTCCGCAATTCGGAAATTCGACTTTATCCAATCAGCTGGGGAACATCTATTCGGACCCCAGGACTTCATTGAACCAACCCGAACCACCTGTGGGTGTCAACCCCGCAGCTTCGATTACTGTTCAAGACCCCCGTGCTTCCAGTACTCCCAATCAGAACAGCGGCAATGGTCAGTCATCCCCAAATGCGAATTCTACTGCATATGCACACCCGCATGGTGGAAATTTGACCTGCAACCTAGTGCCTTTTGACGGAACCGTGTCCTAGTCAGACTATCGAATTCAATTCGAGATAGTCGCACAAAATAATAGTTGGACAGATCAAGAAAGGGCCGATGCAATAATAACCCAGTTGCGTGGTAACGCTTTGTCTGTGCTCAGCGTTTTCCCCCAGGGCCATCGAATTCAGTATAATGAGCTCATTTCCCTGCTAGAACAGCGTTTCGGGTTAGATTCATATTCATGCCAGGTACAATTTTATGGAAGGACTCAGCACCTCAAGGAGAGTTTTGCCAGTTTCGCCTTAGAGCTGCAAAGACTGGCCACTGCTGCGTTTCCTTCATGTCCTACTGAAGTAGTAGATAGAATGGTGGCATTACGCTTCATAAAGGGTCTCAGGGATGATGACCTCAGAACCTTGGTTAAAGTCCGTGGCCCGAAGACCATATATGAAGCATTGAGCGCTACTCAGGAGCTATCCATTGGACTGAGTACAGGGAGAGGAGCCGGGATTTTCATGGCTCAAGCCTCATCTAGTTCAAGAAGTAGACCCCGTCGAGGAAGGCCACGTAATGCACAACGTACGCTAGAAATAGAAGCCCAGCCCCTTTACAATGTACCATCAAGGCTTTCTAATACTGCGACAACAATACCATCACTTTATGCCTCTTTTGTCCGTCCAGCTGCTTCACCTAATTCCGTGGCACCTACACCAGCGAATTCGGGAAACCCGGGAACATCGTCTCAGTGGGGCCCGAGCCCCACTTTCGGAAACAGCCTTACTATTGAGGGACTCCTAAACAATAAGCCTTGCGAATTTATTATAGACACTGGCGCTACGCGCTCGATAATCCATCCCCAATACCTAGACTGTTCCTCGATGAGAGCCATATTACGGCCCACAACAGTCCGCCTCCGAAGTGTAACAGGTGAAAACATAGAAGTGCTAGGAACTCTCGTTGTCGATATCCAGTTCAGAGACTGTAGATTACGACACGAAGTATTGGTAGCGAGGATGGAACCCGTGTGCCTAATAGGAGTAGACTTTCTAGATGCCAATCACTGCAGATTAGACATCGAACTGAATGTCCTGCAGATTGGAAATACCACAATGAATTTAAATAAGCCCCGCTACAGGCTGTTGCCTGTTTTCTTGGTGGAAGCTGTCGTACTAGCCGCCAATAGCGAAACCATAATCGCGCTACCTTGGGATGGAAAGTCCAGACTAGCTGCAGATTTCGTATTCGAACCAGTACCGCTTCACGATTTACCTTATGGAGTGAGAGCGGCCCGAGTTCTAGTGGACTCCCAAACAAGCCAAGTTCCAATACGTCTACTAAATATGACGGACAGTGATGTATTTTTAGCTCAGGATACTCTTATGGGCCAGCTAGAGTCAGCTACTTTCGTTAAGAATTCCTCTAGTTTGGTTGAAGAGAGGTTGAGAGGTCAAACGACGTTGGCCGCACAAATATCACGCGGCATAAGATCGATGTAGGGGATGCTGGCCCTGTAAGATTGCCTCCTCGAAGAATACCCATGGCTAAGAAGGCAGAAGTCGAACAACTGGCTCTAGAAATGGAGACGAATGGCATCATACGACCCTCTAAGAGCCCCTGGTCATCACCAGTAGTCCTCGTTAAGAAAAAGGATGGTACCACACATTTTTGCGTGGACTATCGGAGACTCATTGACATCACGAAGAAGGACTCCTACCCACTTCCCCGAATTGATGACACTCTTACCTCATTTGCTGGATCTACTTGGTTTTCCACTCTGGATTTACAGAGTGGGTACTGGCAAGTCGAAATGTGCGAGAAAGACAGGGAAAAAACAGCCTTCTCGACTGGTAATGGAATGTGGGAGTTCAACGTGATGCCGTTCGGTCTCTGTAATGCTCCTGCCACATTTGAACGGTTGATGGATGGTGTTCTGAGGAATGTGGGAGTCGAGACTGCCTTAGTCTATTTCGACGACATAATAGTCCACGGTCGCAGCTTCCAAGAACACCTAGCTAATTTACGAAAAGTGTTCGATCGCTTACGCGAAGTCCACCTCAAACTGAGCCCAAAGAAATGTCATCTGTGTAGACGGGAGGTGAAATATCTAGGTCATGTTGTCGCAGCGAACGGTCTACAGACAGATCCGGTTAAAACTGAGGCTATTAAATCATGGCCAATACCTAAGAATAAAAAAAACGTTCGCAGCTTCCTTGGTCTAGCATCATATTACCGTAGGTTTGTGCGTGATTTTGCTACGATCGCCAAACCCTTGACAGAACTCACTGAGGAAAAACGGAAGTTTGTGTGGGGGCCCGAACAAAATATAGCCTTTACTGAGCTAAAGAGCCACCTAACCTCCCCTCCGATTCTAGCGTTCCCTCAGACCGAAGGAGAATTCATTCTGGACACTGACGCTAGCCAAACTGGGTTGGGGGCAGTGCTAAGCCAAATCCAGGATGGTAGTGAAAAGGTCCTAGAATTTTATAGCAAAACTCTCAGTAGGACCGAAAGAAATTACTGCGTGACCAGGAAAGAACTGTTGGCCGTGATTCGAGCAACTAAGCACTTCCATCATTACTTGTTTGGCCGACAGTTCCGAATTCGTACAGACCACGCCTCTCTGCGCTGGCTAATAAATTTTATAGAGCCGGATGGACAGCTAGCAAGGTGGCTAGAGAGGCTACAACAATATGACTTTGTTATCGAACACCGGCCTGGACGGAGGCACTTGAATGCAGATGGCCTTTCTCGACGCCCCTGTGGAGATTGTCCGCACTGTAATCAAAAAGATTTAAAAGAACTAGAACAGATGGTGAATCTAGTATCCTTAGGCCCAACCATTGATCTGGCCACTGAACAAGAGATGGACCCCTTGCTCAGCAAGATCAAAGAGTGGCTAAGAAATGGAGAAAGACCTTCGCGAGAAGAAATCGTTTCGGAAAGCCCTCAACTGAAGACTTTCTTGTCGAAGTGGGATTCATTGCGAATCACAGATGATGTTCTGTACCTAATACATTACGGTGAAGAAGAAACCCTCTTAAAAGTAGCCCCTTCGAGCTTAGTCAGTCACATACTGCAAACATCCCATGACAACGCAGCAGGTGGACACTTCGGTATAAGAAAAACCGCTGACAAGATAAAGGAGCGATGGTTTTGGCCCACGCTACAGTTTGATGTCGAAAGCTGGTGCGCCAGGTGTCTACTCTGCCACGCTCGAAGAGGACCTCGAACAAGAACCAGGGGAAGACTGCACACCTACAATGTTGGGGCTCCATTCGAGCGTATCGCCATAGATGTACTAGGCCCACTACCCAAAACTGACAGAGGCAATAAGTATGTAGTTGTAGTAATGGACTACTTCACCAAGTGGCCAGAAGCTTTTCCCACGCCTGATCAGAAGACTGAAACTGTTGCTGATGGACTAGTAGAAAACGTACTGTCCAGATTCGGCATGCCCTTTCAACTTCATTCTGACCAAGGGAGGTATTTCGAAGCCGAAGTGTTCCAAAATGTCTTACACAGATTTGGTATAGAGAAAACCAGGACAACGGCACTACACCCACAGTCAGACGGAATGGTCGAACGATTCAATCGAACCCTATTAGAGTATCTGTCTAAATTTGTTAACTCTTGCCAATCAGACTGGGACAGATATTTACCTCTAGCACTACTGGCGTATCGTTCAGCCACACACGAGAGTACGAAATTTACTCCCGCCCGACTGACGCTTGGTAGAGAGCTGCGACTGCCTCCAGATATTTCATATGGCCCCCACCCGTGGACAATTCTCCCTCGCCGGCTGAATATGTCGAAAAATTGATACAAACACTAACAAAAGTCCACGATTTAACTCGAAAAAACTTGGACCTTTCTTCGAATAGGATGAAGTCCCAATATGACCTTAGGGCCCACCCTCTGATCTTCGAAGTAGGTGACAGCGTCTGGAGTTTATAACCCCATAAGGCGGCGTGGACGATGTCCGAAATTACAACACGATTGGGAAGGCCCCGGCCAAATCCTAGCGCGGTTAAATGATGTACTATATAGGGTCGAATTTCCTGGAGGCAGGACAAGGAGAGTATTACACATTGATAGACTGGCGCGTTTTCAAGTCAGCTCTGAACAGGTGAATACGAATTTTCACGTGGATAAGCGCAATTTCTTGGTACCGTGGGAGAGAAATTCCAACGGGTTCGCCTCCAAGATTCTGTATCAGCATGGATTCCAGCCTGGAAAGGGCTTGGGGAAGATGCTTCAGGGCATCCCCACTCCAATCTCTATTCAGCGACGTTCTGGTCAGGAGGGTCTGGGTTTCCGGTAGCTATTCGTAGGGTCCGCGTGCCTGTGTGGGAGACATAGTTGGACATCCTCCTATATTTATCTAAAAAAAAAAAAAAAAAAAAAAAAAAAAAAAAAAAAAATACAGAGAACTTCTCCACCCATAGTTTAACGCTGGCGGGTCGTTTCACGGAGAGCTGTTGAATCGAGAAGTGTTGCTCCCTGAAATTCTTCCTTGAACTGACGTTACGGCAGCTTCAAGTCTGCCAGTACAAATAGTTTTTTTTCTCTTTCTCCTTCTTCCTCCATCTTAGACGCAGGTCTAAGCAGTTGGTTGAGCAGAACAACAATTCTGAGGCCAACCTCCTAAAACCTCAGCTAAAAATTTTCTTATACGCTGGTCTAAATAGCAAACTGGTTGAACAGAACCACAATTCTGAGGCCAATTTGCTGAAGCCCTAGCTTATAAATCTTCTACAGACGCAGGTCTAGTCGGCAAACTAGTTGAACAGAACCACAGTTCTGAGGCTAATTTGCTAAAGCCATAGCTAAAAATTTTCTACAGACGCAGGTCTAGTCGGCAAACCAGTTGAACAGAACCACAGTTCTGAGGCTAATTTGCTAAAGCCATAGCTAAAAAATTTCTACAGACGCAGGTCTAGTCGGCAAACTAGTTGAACAGAACCACAGTTCTGAGGCTAATTTGCTAAAGCCATAGCTAAAAAATTTCTACAGACGCAGGTCTAGTCGGCAAACTAGTTTAACAGAACCACAGTTCTGAGGCTAATTTGCTAAAGCCATAGCTAAAAATTTTCTACAGACGTAGGTCTAGTCAGCAAACTAGTTGAACAGAACCACAGTTCTGAGGCTAATTTGCTAAAACCATAGCTAAAAATTTTCTTAGACGCTGGTCTAAACGGCGAACTGGTTAAACAGAACCACAATTCTGAGGCCAATTTGCTAAGGCCCTAGCTTAACAATTTTTTTAGACGCTGGTCTAAACAGCAAATTGGTTGAGCAGAACCACAATTCTGAGGCCAATTTGTTTAAGCCTTAGCTAAAAAAAAAAAAAAAAAAAAAAAATTCTTAGACGCTGGTCTAAATGGCAAACTGGTTGAACAGAACCACAGTTCTGAGGCCAAATTGCTTAAACCCTAGCTTATAAATCTTCTACAGACGCAGGTCTAGTCGCCAAACTGGTCGAACAGAACCACAATTCTGTCACCAACGTGATGAAACCCTCAGTTCAATTTTTTTTCCTCTTCCTCTTTCCTTTTTATATTCGTTTATTTCACTTAGACCTAGGAGTGAATGCAACATTTCTTTTCATTCTGACAAAGCCTCTGTGGATCGCATTATTCAAATAGAACCCTCCGGGCTATGAGGGGGAGAATTTCTACCGCCAACGCAAGAACCTTTAAAGAAATCCGACTACTTGTACACAAATTTCAACCTAATGTCCTACTATGGCTCTCAGCGGAGTCGTGGGCTCGCGGATGGCTGTCGGGTGGAGACATCCATGCTAGAACGAATCCTAACTGATATCCAAGGTCTAATTTAGTAATGCGCTAAAACCATTGCCGTGATCCTGTCTTCTTGTCCTGCCACCAGTTTTGGACCTAAGAGTGAGAAGGCCCACCGGTGACATAGAGCTGTCGACAGACTCTATACCTCCCGGGAGAGTAGAAGGTCTTCCCACAAATAAATTTCTTCTTGTTTGCAGCTAATCAACAATTTTTGAGTTGTTGTATAAGAATAGAACATGGAATGATCTTATTACAGTACCAGTCACTAACCTTCTCTTTGGCAGGTATCATCATACTGAATGAGAGACACCACCCCTCATCCCCACGGAAAAGGACAACACTAAACATGGAGCAGAATATCCGGAAGGACTAAGTAGCACGACTATTTTCAATTTCAAAATTTATCTACTGTGGCAGACAATTTTTTTTATTCTTGATCATTACAGGTACTCGGTTGGAGCTTCGAGTCTGAAGAAGGGGGCAGTGTTGCAAAATCTTTAGATTTCCCTCGCAATGAGGAGGAAAGCTGCATGTCCCCGAATTAATGAGGAAAGCGTCTGCAGCGCGTCTGAGCGAGGGCCAAAAATCTCAGAGATGGCGACACTTCTATCCTGATGCGGCGAAATCGGCCCCAGCATATGTGGCAGCCCGGGGAAATTTGCCCGAACCGAAGAGGCCCGAAAAACCGAGAACCTTGAAGAAGAGGAGTCTTTTGTCTAAACTGATGGAGATATCATCATGAAAAGTTTTCTTTTGAATAAGTTGAATAATCACAAAGAAATTTGTTTTAATTGAAGTTTTTGCCTTGTAAAATTAACGAAGATAGCGCCTGTGGAATAAAGAAAATATAGAAATCGAATTAGCGAGATACCGGCCTTGTACTTTTCATCCATAATTGGAGGTTGACCCAACATTACAGCGTCCGGAGACTTCCGTTAGTGAACGGACAGGTTACCAAACGGTTTTTTTTTCAAGTCCAGCTTTATAAAAGAAACAAAGGAAAGAACAAAGAGGAACACGAAGATAAGTAATTTTTGGTTTTATTCTTACAATAGAGGTCTTATTTCCGTAGCCTATAAAGCCTATGAACTGAAAATTATATTTCTATGATTTAGTTTATTGTTAATTTTCACGAAGAAAAAGGAGAAGAAATTTTGAGAAAAAGTTTATCTTCTATCGTGCAATTTTATTTCCATAGCTTATAAGAGACCATAAGTGAAAGTTTTAGTTTTATTTCCAAGATTTCATTTGTAGTTAATCTCCATCCAGAAAAGAGGAAAGAAAGTTCGCGAAAATTCTACTTTTGATGGTGCAATTTTATTTCCATAGTCTATAAGTCTATAAGTCAAAATTTATTCCAATTGGATTTAAGTAAGAGGATTCGCAGAAAAGTTTAGTTGCTACAACTCGAATTTCAGTCATAGCCTACGCGAAGTAATTTCCAGTGTATCTCTGTGGTTCCAGCTTTATTTTCCTAACCTATAAGTAGGAAATTTATTTCAGCGATTTGACTTCAGGCTCATTTTTGTGTTCAAACGAGGATAAGTAAATAATTTCTGGTGCCAATGTTAGTTCAATAACTTGCCTCCCTGCTAATTTCCACCCAGATAAAGGAAAATAAAATCCGCGAAAAGTTTTATTTTCGTTCGTGCAAACTTTATTTCCGTAGTGCTACAGTACCCGTTCTATCCTCATAACCGATAAGTGGGAAGTTCATTTCAACAATTTTGGTTCACACAGATTTTTATAACGCGAAATGCCGACGGCAAAACGACACTAGTCTCTAGTGTACCACTATTGTGCTATTCGCTTCGTTTTGATTAGATTACAGATTGCAGTCGTCAGAAAGTGTCCCTGGGTAGCCTCCACTGACAGCCCGAACTAATTTCACAGGCTGGCCTAAGCAGAGGACCCCCGAGTCCAACTTCCTCCTAGGAAGGCTTACGGGGATTAAGCTCGACAATCAAAATAAGAAACACTATCACCTGTTTCCACACCTTTCACAATTTCTGCGATTTTCAGGTTACGGGCACTAGCTTTCGAACAAGTAAACACGGACCGTGGAATTACAACTTAAAGTGTATCACTAATATGTGCTAATTGCTTCGATTAGACTGTACACCACTAAAACCGCGGAAGTCGCGGGTCCGCAAATTAATAACTTGCTTTTTGGGGTAACAATTCTATCGAGGCATTATTATCGTGTCACTTTTCGCGAACGCCATTCGATCCCAATTTCATAACAAACAAACATCAACAAGAGTTCAAGTGCCAACAGTTGGCTATACGGCGAAAGTGGCCTAATTGATCATCGTTCAGTGCGATTCACTAGTTCAGTGCTTTTCGTTCATTATTGGAAAAGAACCTTCTTACTAATAGCTTATATGCCACTCTGTATTGAGAATAGTTAGGGGAATTGAGGTTTTTACTATAGAAGAGGAAGTAGGAACCTCCTGAACTTGAACTTGGAAGATTATCGGGTCAACTTATTGTACGAAGCAGTATACCCAGAGAACGAGCCGGTAGCTTTCTCATAAGAGGGAAAAGCTCGAGTACGAAGCAGCACACCCAGAAGACGAACCGGGAGCTTTCTCATAAGAGGGAAAAGCTCAAGTTGGCCCAAACTGACCGAATTGGAGTACACCAGTACGTTTTGACTCCAAATATTGGAGTAAAATTGCCCCCTCACTACCGCTCGGCCGGAGCAATTTTATTTGAAGATAAAATTATGTTACAATATCAACGAATAATCTGGAGAGATAACCCATCACAGCTCTTTCAAGAATACGATTTAGCCACGGTCACATTTGGGACAGTCTGTGCTCCATATTTAGTAATCAAAACATTGAGATAGCTAGCTTACGACGAAAAAGACAACTACCCCCTTGCTGCTCCAGTTGTGCTAAAGGACTTCTACGTTGATGACGTCATGTCCGGCGCTGATACCGAAGATGCTGCTTTGGAGATGCAAACACTATTAAAGGGTACGTTACCTGCTGGAGGTTTTGAATTACGCAAATGGGCCAGCAACAACAATTGTTTATTGAAATCTATATCAGAAAAGAAGAAAGAGGTAGGTGTTGCACTGAACTTAAACGAAGATGGTTTCATTAGAGCTCTAGGTGTATACTGGCATCCGAAAAATGACTCCTTTTTCTTTAAAGTGTATATAAGGGAAAAACAAAATGTGCTGACAAAACGTAATCTCGTATCACAAATACCACAACTATTCGACCCAATTGGATGGCTGACTCCAATAATTGTAATGGCTAAAATCATGATACAGGAATTATGGTTAGTTGGAATAACTTGGGAAGAGCCTGTTTACGCAGATGGCTGAACTTAAAGAATGAATTTAAAATTCTAGAGAGCATAGAAATTCCCAGGTGGATTGGGACCCAACACAAGACGAAAAGTATACAGTTACACGGCTTCTGTGATTCATCTGAATCAGCATATTGTGCAGCAATTTACACCCTGTTGTAGATGAAGAAAATAACATAAAGATAAATTTTCTTGTTTCTAAATCCAAGGTCGCGCCAGTCAGACCTGTAACCCTACCCAGACTCGAACTATGTGGAACTGCACTTCTTGCAAAATTTATACATAAGTTTAGAGGGTCGATTGCAATAAAAAATCTCGGAATTTTTACATGATCACTCTCGCTTGGATTCGTGGAAAGCCCAACAATTGGAAAACGTTTGTTAGTAACAGAGTTGCTATGATCCAAGAAGTTGTTGATTGTAGTTCGTGGCGTTATGTAAACACAAAATACAATCCTGCTGACTACGGTTCAAGAGGTAGTCTACCCTTATCAACAATTCTTGCTGGTGGAATGGTCGGCAATGGTTGCGTTTAGCAGAAAGTTAATGGCCCACTCAAAAATCAAAGCAATGCGTCGATATACATTACGAGAAAAAGGTTAAGGTACATGTTGCAGAGATAACCCAAAACTTTCCAATTGAAAATTTCTCCACTCTACCACGGATATTGAAGATTACAGTTTTGTGTTTTCGTTTTATAAGACAAATTCGATGTTCCAAGGACAAAGGGAAGACAACATGTCTGAAGTTGATGAAGCTCGCCATGCGGTATATTTTTGGATTAAAAATGCTCAGGTGAAAACTTTTTCAAGGGAAATTTCTGATTTAAAAGCTAAAAGAATCGTTCATCACAAAAGTCCAATATTAGCTTTAACCCCATTTATATGTAACGACGGATTAGTAAGAGCAGGAGGCCGCTTACAACAAAAAAATCTCAACTATAACGAAAAACATCCAATTATACTGCCTTCCAAACATCATCTGACTCATCTCATTGTCAAACAAGATCACCTTATAACATTACATGGAGGACCCCAACTAATGGCAGCATATTTACGAAGAACTTATTGGATTCTACACTCAAGAAATATGATTCGACAAATTGTTCATCAGGGTATGACTTGTTTTAGATATAAAAGGTCATTCTCCTCACAACTTATCGGAAACTTACCAGAACTACGTTTAAATAAATCCCATTCTTGCACACAGGTTTTGATTATGCTGCCCCAATCTCTGTGCATATGTCAAAAATGAGAGGAAGTAAGATCCTCAAAGGGTATATAGCCATTTTCATCTGTTTATGTACAAAGGCAATTCATTTGGAACCTGTCAGAGATCAGACAACTCAAGCATCTTTGGCTGCATTTCCAAGATTCACGTCACGAAGAGGTATGTGTTCAGAAATCTACTCAGATTGTGGGACCAACTTCGTCGGTGCAAGTAAGGTTTTGAGAAATGAATATGAGAAGTCTATTGATGATACATTAAGGGACTCTACATCAAAATTAGCTTATGAAAATGTCAGGTGGCACTTCAACCCACCAGCTTCTCCTCATTTCGGAGGCTTGTGGGAAGCAGGGGACAAGTCTCTGAAACATCATTTCAAACGGATAACAGGCGAAACATCACACTTTTAGCTCAAATTGAGGCCTGTCTGAATTCGAGACCCTTATGTCCTATGTCAAACGATCCATCAGATTTTTCCGCATTATCTCCTGGGCACTTCCTCATTGGCGACATGCTTCTGGCTCCACCAGAATCCAATATTTTGGATATGAACGCTCACACATTAACACGATGGCAGTATCTGCAAAGTTTGAAACAACAAATTTGGAAAAGGTGGTCACGGGAATATATCTCAAGGTTACAAGAGAGACCCAAATGCACAAAGCAACATAGAAATTCCGAAATTGGAAATATTGTTTTAATCAAGGACGATAAACTTCCCCCAATACAATGGCTACTTGGAAGAATCGAGGAGATATTCCCTGGGTAAGATGGATTGGTTAGGGTGGTGACAATCAGAAAAAGACTAGGAATTTTTAAGGGTCCTATAACTAAAATCTCATTGTTATTCATTAATGATAATTAAAATTATTAATTAATTATTAATTATATATTAATTAAAAAAGTGTTAGAGTGAACTATATTTAAAATACACAAAACCTACATTTATCATTTGTGAATTAAAGAATAATAATAATATTACGAACTATAGTACAATTACAATTATTTTCCCGCGCGTCACCTCCACTCGCGGTTAACGCGGTTCGCGATATTTTGCACTAACGAAATTCAGCAATCAACTCTTAGTGTACCTTCAGGACAAACAGACAGGTAACTAATACTTGATACAACTTCGTTATATAAAGGCGGCCGAGGATGTTGGAGCATAAATCAATTTGAAAAGAAACGAGGCTATCAATATTTATTTCACAAATATGAATTCATTAAATCAATAATTATTTACAGCACATTAAGGTGTTACTTCCCTGGATTTATTGTTAAAACTCGTCCACTTCTTATCAGCAGTAACATGGTCCGCTTATCTGCAGTGAGCTCGATGCAAATCTAAGTTTTTGTTCACTTGGATCTCGATCGCATGCTGTGCAAGTTATTAAAGATTTTTTCATTTTGTAATTTCTGTAATATTGAAGTAATTTGTGAAATAATTATTTTTTATAAAGAAATCGTGTAAATAAAAGGCATACTTATACCCAGCACACGGTGTTTTTAGTTAACACCTCACACAACACATCACAAGTATATCTCGGCAAAATACGAGACACAACACGCCACATATTATAGCATAATCTCTAGCAAAGACCCTTACCCTTTCCAAACCTGCGTAATTATCCTAGAACAACTTTAATAATAATATTAATTGCACTGTCAACACCATAGCTCGCGATACACCAGTGGAAGAAAGCATCAGTCGAACCACTCTCACAGCTGAGAAGAACAAGACAAACCACAAGCAGATGCACAAATATCATCGCAGAGACTAAAACATGTTAAGAAAAATTGAAAAAAAAATTTAAATAAATAGGTATATATATATCTATCTAATAAAGTTCAATCTAATTTAATTAAAAGAAAAACTGGAATTAAAATTAAAAATGAAGATAATTATAAGGGAAAACAATGCGTGAGAAATAATTTAATCATAACAAAGCTCCATCAGGGTCCGCGTCGACGGTATTAGAAACCCGTGTAAGGCATCAATTGAATTAGCTGTCTCGAATTTATGTAATGCATCAGGCGCATCAACAGTGACCGACATACTGTCCTTAGTTTTTTTAATGGAAACAAGACCACGGCAAGTAGTCACTGAAAACATCAAATTCATTTTACGTAAGCGAAGAGCTGCCTGAAAAATTTGGTGGGGATTCTTTGCAGACAAGCTTTCATACGCATAGATTTTTAGGTCTGATTTAGAGCTTGGATCGATTTTCGATAATGTTACACCTTTTTTTGCATAAAACTTCCGTAGAAATGCACTCTGTTCAGCTTAAAGCTTTAAAATGAGGGGACTGGCTCTTGCACTAGAGGGCCCATTTATATTCTGCTTTTTCTGAAATTGGCACGAAATACTCGAGTATACTCAGATGCATGGAAGTTAATTGCTGCAGTGATACCCGCTGCTAACTTATGCGGATTGTTGTTGTTACTGTATGGAATGCCTGTAATAATAGCGTCATCAATCTCCGCTGGAATAGCAGAAAATTCATGCTGAATGTGCTCGTGTGTATTTACAATAGCAACCAAGTTGGTGTTTAGTGAGCTAATCGCAGCTGTAAGCCTATTAATTTTTTCACAGATACTGGTCTCGATCTCCTGTAATCTTTCGGTAATAATTAATGAAAGCCCTCTTGAAATTGTTCTCATCAGAAGTTCCAGCATATCTGTAGATATGACCGATTCAGAGCGGTTTGTTTTACCGGGCGTGTTATCAGCTGCCTGCAACTCGATGAGATTTTGCTGTAGCACGGGTGGTAAAGGGAGTCGATTGTCCACTACTACTCGAGCATCCAATGACCTTGCTTAGCGCCTGCACTTTAATGCTCTTGGGTGGCATATTTTCAGTTGTGGGAAATATATCAATAAAAAAATCAAGCAATAAACACTCGAAGTTAAAAGCACAAAGCAATAATTAAACTCAGAGACGCAAGACAACTGCTTAACTTTTTGTGGAAAACGAACGTGAGCGAAAACAACGGAGCTTAAGTCAACGCGTTTACACGACTGCGATCATACTGATACTGCAGCGACGACGGAAAAATTAAAAATTGATCAGTTGTTGACATCGGAACTTCGTCGATCGCTGACCGGTACCTGTCGTAATTTAGGCATTCGCATGAGAAACTATGCTTTTAAAACTTAGGCAGCGGCATTTTTTCGTCGTTTGCCGTTGCCCATCGCAATTGTATTTAACCCTTTCCTGAAGAAATTTTTTTTACGGTTCTTCCAGTAGAACCTTAGTTATGCAATTAGCGTCTAGACACCCGTTGATTTTTCATAGCGACACTGTTTCAAGCCTGCGTTGTTCAAATTTTTTACATTCGTAGGGAAGCATTGAATTTTTCTTAGGGCTCGTGCACAACAAGGCGTGGCGAGGCGGTGCAAGGGTAGACAGTTGGGCGAGGCCAGGTGAAGATACATCTCAAGGCGTTCAGTTTCTTTGTAAATCGTGAAGTGAGAGCATAGATTATGTCATCAGTTTCAGAAGAAGAAATTTTGTGTTTGTCAAGGAGGGCAACTATATGACATTTTTCTATATGTACTTTCCGGAAGTATTTAGAAAAAAATGATAACGTTTTAGAAGCCACAAGAATGCCACATTTGCCATATATGTATAATGCTTGGCAACACTCACATGCTACCTTGGCTCCGCACCCTATTCGTGATTATAGGTTGAGGGTATTTATGAGTATTTTTAACTCATAGCTGTTCTTCCACCGCAGCCGCAGGGTTTAGCCAAAGTTCGTGGTAAATACGTGTGGTCGCGAGTGACCGGAAAATTACCGGCCGGGACAACCAGCGGCCCATAAGGCTAGCGCCGATCATCCGTCCTCCTAGTACGGCTCTGCTTAACAATATAACCTTTAAGTTCAAGAGGTACCAGAAAAATGAAGGTAAATGTTGCGCTTAAAGCAGGATTTACATTATGATGACATCCAATTTTT